>OX578285.1:27417904-27692079 GCA_951217055.1 Gerris lacustris
TCTTACAATCGGATGGACGCCACTTCAATTACATTGTAATGGATGACCCGGGATTGGCATGTCACTCCATTAAGTGTATAAATTTACAATCGGATGGACGCCACTTCAATTACTTTGTAATAGATGACCCGGGGTTAGTATGTCACTCCATTAAGTGTATAAATTTACAATCGGATGGACGCCACTTCAATTACTTTGTAATAGATGACCCGGGATTGGCATGCCACTCCATTAAGTGCATAAATCTTACAATCGGATGGACGCCACTTCAATTAAATAGCTACGCATTTATATAGCGATGCTGGGTCAACACTCCCCGAACGGGATTCGAACCCGTGACCCCCAGTATGATAGACGAACGTGTTAGCAATGAGCTATCGGGGACTCCATACAATACTTAAATGTCATATATATTTTTTTGACTAAGAATGGTTAATAATATATGAAAAAGGAAATACACGCAGAAAAAAATATCAAATTGAAATTGCTTATTGAAAATATTTTGTTGAGGAGGGTTTTTGTAATAACCCTTTTGGAAAAACGAGTTAAATGGACCTTTTAATAGGTTTTTGCCCAACATTTTCAAGGAAACATTGACTAACCTTTATAAAATTAATATTTTTATAAAACTGAATCAAAGAATATTTTATTTAACCTTTTATATTTATATTAAATTTTATTTTAGATATCTTTTAATCGAATGTTCTCATTATTAAGGGTATTGATCTCTACATAATAATGTATAAAGCTAAGATATACCTGTAAATTAAGAGTCTATTTATGTTTAAAATGATGAGGATTCAGATCATGTTTTATTCATTAAAATCAAGATGAGTTGTACTAAGCAAGATTAGATATGCTTAGTACACCGGTATCTATACAGAAAAAATATATATTTATTTTTCGTATCGGTATAGCTTCAATTCTCCTTCTATATAAAAAAAAACCGATAAAGCAGATATAAATATTATTTTCGAAGAAAATCCGTAGGTGATATATATTTTTTTTCATGGCAATCAACAGATATAGGTCTGTTACATGACTGGTGGTCGTTAGTAAATGGGCCTTACCTTTTCAATAAGAAAATAAAATGGCTCGATTTATGATTTTTTCTTAATATTCTGAATTGAACCTTTTAAATATAAATACATGGTGGCAATTTCTAAAAGACATTTATCAGCTCTACGTGTTTGGTTGCAACCAAGTTCTAACCGTAAACGACTTGTAACTAGAAAAGTCTATTCTAGAAAATTGTTACCTGACAATAGATTTCCTCGCCTTAAGTAAGAAAAAGTGAACATCAAATGCCACATAGCGGAAGATAGTATTTTTGCTTACTTTGACGTCCTGATCAATAGATCATTAGGTTATTACAGGACAAGGCAGTAGCGTACACAGACATTTTTTTGGGGGGGGGGGGGGCCCAACCTAATTTATCTTATATGCGGGTTTAGCATACCCCATAATTTATTATAATTGTAATTTCTCCCCCTTTTCATCACTCTAATTTCAATTTCTAACCTCATATTTAATTAAATTAAAATCCACTTAATTCTATAGCAACAAATCCGGGCCTAGCTGTCAATCGGAGCAGTCTATTTTTACGAATCCAAATTCAATTTATTGCATTAGAATTCGTAATGAATTGAAGCTGTCCTATAATGCAACCTATGCTATTGAACTGGACTAAAACCACAAAAAAATCATTGAATTCAATTGGCCAAAAATCGGGCCCAGCCGAAATCGGGTTGATCAAGTTTAATGTTTTTAGTTCCACTGGCAAAAATCAAGGCCTAGTCGGCAAATGAGCCGATTTATTTCATGCATCCTAATTTAATTCAATGAATCTAATTCCATCAGCAAAAATCTCGGTCCAGCCAAAATCGGGCCGCTATGGTGTTTAATAGTTTTAGTTTCATCGACAAAAATCCGGGCCCAGCCGACAGTCGGGCCGCTATAGTGTTTAATAGTTTTAGTTTCAACGACAAAAATCCGGGCCCAGCCGACAGTCGGGCCGGTATAGTGTTTAATAAATTCAATTCCATCGGCAAAATCCGGGCCCAGCCGACAATCGGGCCGGTATAGTGTTGAATGAATTTAATTCTATCGGCAAATCCGGGCCGAGCTTATTTGGGGTGATTAAGTGTATACACACCATAAGATAATACTTAATTAATTCCTTTTATTGGAAAATATTTACAGCCAATTCGAATGCATCTGTCATTACTGTTTTTTTAGTTTTAAGTGTATGGCAGGTCTTAGGTATGTAATCATTTCGGGGGGGCCAGGGCCCCTTGGCCCCCCCCCCCCTGTGTACGCCACTGGGACAAGGTATCCGACCACTTTACTCGTTTACTCTATGTGATCAACAGAGTAAAACAGGTTTCAAATGTCTGGGATTCGAACTTACTAGATTTGTTAATATTAGACCTAGGTTTCCGGCGGCGTAGTTTCGAATACGCTAACCACGAAACCAAGATAAATTGGTGAATGAATCTTGGAAATAAAGCACGCTGCTTTACGTAAAGTAACCTAGACAACATGGTATAGTACATTACGCGTCTAGTGCGGAAAGTAGCATTTTGCAAGCGAGTGTGGAGTTTGCACCCGAGCGACAACGAGGGTAGTAAAACCACACGAGCAAAGCAAAATACCGTTTTCGCACGACTTGCGTACCGTACTTTATCTACGATTGTGGATTTTAATAATATACAGAAAAAAAATTAATAAACTCTTTATTTCCGACCTAGGGCGGAAAAAAGAGGAATTCTTCACCTCATTATGAACGCGCATGCGCAATGAATACAGCTACGAAAAGAATCACTTTCTATGCATCTAAACAGAGATATAATGTTTATATTTCGTATCAATCGTAGATAAAATAAATTGTAAGTTACATTCAGCAATTACATGAGAGCTACTTTCTTCAAAATATACCATGTTTTTACTTTGATTATCTCTGTATTTACTAACAAAGGACTTACAATATTTTATCTCAACTACCTGCCACCTTAATACCACAAACATCTAATGAAAGAAAAAAAAAATGGACTTGAGGTACAGAAATTAGTTGCTTCTTATTTATTACTAAAGTTATATATACGTATTTTTAAATAAATCTGTTAGTAGCAAAAAGTAATCAAAGTATAAACACAAATTTCGAAATTTCGAAATTTTGTGATCCATGTTTAAAATGACTTTGACGACTGTCGACGTTTAAAATATTTAATCTATACTGAGATTTTATAATCAAATGATAACAGAATGACTGATCACTAATGAACCGAAATTTGTCATGGTACGAGGGATTTACAAAAATAACTCATTTTACCTTTAAAATTATAATTTAAATCAAATTATAATTATTATTAACAAAGGGAGACAGACAGAGAAAAATAGACTCCAGCGCCGAGACATTTTTCTATGTCTGTCTCCCTTTATTAATAATAATTATAATTTGATTTAAATTAAAATGTAAACTTTCCATAGTATGAATACTACTTAAAACTTAAAAACGAAATTTCTAATTGATTGTACAAAGTTCAGGTACTGAATGGGTACTTTATAATTATAAGCAATACTTCTCGGTCTAGTTCTATTGTCTTTAATGTTGACTTCTAGACATGTGGAAAATTGAAAGCTTAATTCGGGACTAGGTATCGTTACTGACAGAGGAAATTATTCTCCAGTGTAGCTCAGTTGGTAGAGCGGTATACTGGAAATATTAGAGGCCCGTGGTTCGAGTCTCGGCGCTGCAGTCTATTTTTCTATGTCTGTCTCCCTTTGTTAATAATAATTATAATTAAATTTAAATTAAAATTTAAACTTTCAGCAGTATGAATACAACCTAAAACTAAAAAATTTAAAATTAGATTAAAGCGTAACTAATTTGAAACTTTTCCAAGCGAATAAAGTGATTTTTTTAAATTGACCAAAACTACAAAAATCAGCATAAGATTTGTTTCAACGAAAATATAATTAATCAAATACTTTACGATGCCTAATTATTATTTCTATTACTATACATGAATATCCCATAAAATAAATTTTTACAAATTACACGAATTTAATCAAACGAAAAGCTGTATATAATTAAAAACCAAAGAAAAGAACTTATTTTTTGCACGTGGTAATACAAAAGGCAACCATTTTCCTTATTAAGTCCCTTTCTTTTGAATCCCATGTTTTGTTATTGTTCAAGGGTGCTCAGCTCATATGTCCATTATGTGTTACTTTATGTGCATTTCGCTTATTATTAACTTCGCACACTAAAATATTCAAGTCTAGTAACCGCTCAATGAGGCGAAGGTAGATAATTAGATGTAGAAGACGTATATTTTTAAATAATTAATTTTTACCTCGCCTTGTTTTATTATTTTTTCTCGTCTGCTCTACTTTGTTTTAAAAACAGTTTCAATTTAAGAAGAATACATTTTTAATTATATTTATACAGTAGAAATATTAATAATGTCTATAAAAACCTGCAAATATTTAATGATGAATATTTTAATTTCTATTTTTATACAATATAAATATTTAATTTTATTAAAAGGATAAAAATAGTATCTTATCTTATGTATTTAATTTATATATATTAATAAAAAAAACTGATTTATTTTTTAATTTCTCTTTCGTTTTATCTATTTGCTAAAAATATTTTAAAACAAATTTTGCGTTTAACTTATAAGAAGACTATAATATCTTTCATTATTCGTTTGAAACCAACTTTAAAAAACTTATGAAACATAAATAAATCTCCTTTGTGTAATTTACTAAATAAAGTGCGGTTTAAGTTAAGGTTCCGACCACAGTGCTGTTCTTTTGATCCTAGACCTACGTCCCTCTCCCACACCTAAAACACCTACCCTAATTAATGGACGTGTAGACTGGACATTTTTTCAACAGTTAATAGAGAACCAACTTGACCTTAACGTACCACTAAAAACATCTGACGATATAGAGGCAGCTGTACAGACTCTGACTGAGACAATACAAAAGTGTGTATGGGACAGTACACATCCTTAAAAATCCTTAAACATCCTTAAAAATTCTCCCAAATCACCAACTTGGCTTCCGATCCCTCCATTCTACCGTCCAGCAGTGCCACAGAGTCGTAGATGAAATATCCTCCTCCCTTGAGCAGGAAAAGTATTGCTCGGCGGTCTTCAAGCTTTTGACCGGGTTTGGCACGCGGGCTTACTTTAGAAACTCAAGGGCATCCTTCCTTTTACCTACTACTTAATCCTAAAATCATTCCTTGAAAATCGTAACTTCCATGTGTCCTATTACCTTTCTAATTCCTCAATTTTCCCTATAAAAGCAGGTGTACCTCAAGGAAGTAACCTAGGTCCAATCCTATATTCTATTTTCACATCTGACATCCCTGAACATCCTTCTACAACTCTTGCTTCTTTCGCTGACGACAAATGCATATTATCATCAAATAAATCTCCTACGGCAGCATCTGATAAAGTACAGGAACACCTCTTACTTTTAGAAACATGGCTAAGAAAATGGAGAATAAAAATCAACGAAATGAAAAGCGTACACGTCACATTCAGTCTAAGACATGGAATATGCGAACCAGTAACTCTGAATCAAATTCCCATCCCTCACTCCAGTTCTGTCCACTACCTTGGGTTACACCTAGATAGGCGATTAACATGGGCACACCACACAAAACTTAAACGACAAGACTGCAACCGACGCTACAAACTTCTATACAGACTCTTACACTACACATCTAAACTCAACATACATAACAAATTACTCATTTATAACACCTTAATTAAGCCCACTTGGTCATATGGTATTGAACTCTGGGGATGCACCAAGCGTTCCAACTCCTACCGCATCCAATCCCTTCATTCCAAAATCCTTAGAAGAATAACTAACGCTCCTTTCTATGTCTCCAACTTTACCCTTCACAACGACCTCAAAGTTCCCTTTGTTCGCGACCTAGCCACCTCCCGATACAAATCATTCCATGGCTCAATTTCCCATCATCCTAATCCTTTAATCCACAACCTAACATCACCATTCATACCTGGTAACCCTCCTCGACGCTTAAAAAGACAGTGCCCTCGTGATTTATTAAACATCCATTATGAAAATGTAATGTTCATGTCTGCGTAAAACCGTGAGTACTGTCAATGGACAGTTTCTCACATCATGTGTAACAAGTCATATCAAACAAATGTCATCTTTATTGCTTATGACATGATGTAATGTAGTTGCAATATTCAAATAAATTAAAAAAAAAAAAAAAAAAAAAAAAAAAAAAAAAAAAAAAAAAAAAAAATAGAATAAAAAAATAAGTTTACCTTTTGAAAAGTAGGTACCAAATCATGTATAGTATATCTGAAAGCGTTAGTTAACATTCATCCTATGCGCACTTTAAGCACTTAACTAAACAGTAAAATAATTACAAGATAAAAAGAACTTTTTATATACTACGTTTTGAAATGTTCAGTTGAATCATATATAATTAATTACATTGATAATATAATTGTCATTGTTATAATATAATGTTAGTGAAAAAAAAATAGTTCCGAATTTATTTACTTCACATAAATGACAACCATCTAGAGAGCTGATCTTAAACCTATAAAAGGACAAATCTTTGTACAACGGATCTCGCCAACACCGAATCTAAACTGTGCCATTGATATGCCCCCGTGTAGGGACAGTAAGAGAAGAAAAAGAAAAATGGGTACAAGTAAAGAAGTACAGATGCAAAAAAATTAAACCGATACCTAGGACACAAGTGTAAACAAACCTGGTTGTCACTCGTCAATTAATTTATTCCTTTGTTTACTTTTCCATTTTCGCTGTCATTCAATGTTAATCTCTTAATAAAAATGAAGATTGTAGGTAAATATGGGACACGTCAAAACAAATAAAATAACTTGAGGATTTTTTCCGAACTAACTTTCCATACAGCAAAATTTGATGAAAACTAATAAATTCTGCTGAAAGATGGCTAAAAGTATTAAAATATAGCATTATCATCGTGTTCTGAGCTACTCTAAGATTTTATAATGTCTAGGTACTCGGCAAGTTAGTTAAAAATCGATTGCAAGATTTGTACTGGAAAAACAGACAAACAAGAAAGCAAGCTACTAAAAACGTAGTAAAAACAACGATATCTTTGCATTAAACTGAGATAATGGACCAAACTTTAATTTTAAGGTAAGTACCAAAGATTACGAGGTAACAGTTGAGGATGAGGACAGATTATGAAGTAACAGTTGAGGTTGAGGACATATTATGAGGTAACATAGATGAGGATGAGGACAGATTATGAAGTAACAGTTGAAGATGAGGACATATTATGAGGTTACAGTTGAGGATGAGGGCAGATTATGAAGTAACAGTAGAGGTTGAGGACATATTATGAGGTAACATAGATGAGGATGAGGACAGATTATGAAGTAACAGTTGAAGATGAGAACATATTATGAGGTAACAGTTGAGGATGAGGGCAGATTATGAGGTTGTAATTTTACTTCCTAGCAAAACGATGATAACAGATTATTAAGTATTTTAATTTAATATGTATTGTAAAGAATGAATAAATATGAATTATTTATTTGCTAAGTTTAATTTAAAAGCAGGTGAGTTAACTTTGAAACTATTGCCGGCTTGAAGGCAGAGAGTTGTAATTTGATATCTACTTAAGGAGTTAAATATCAAATAACAGATTATAGGATCACAGTTGTTTGCCGTTTGTCCTAAGATCATAATCACAATAATAGTTTTTACGGTTCCATACTGACGCTAGTTTTGTTTCTCCGGACAACAAATGCAATATAATACAGACAAAATTCACTTTAATAACACATTGGGAAATTATAAATATTTCCATTTGAAATTTGGAAAAAATAAAAACGTTATACAGATATATCGTCTGTAAGTCAATCCTGGATATAATAAAAGAATTGCCAAATGGTTAATGTATAACCATTAACCATTTGGCATGGTTAATGGTTATACCACTCGCTAGAAACCACTGATATAACTACACTGACATATCTGGCTCCATTCTAGATAGGAGAGATATATTTCAAATCTATGATCATAAATGACCACTGCTTTATCTAATCTCCTAGTGTTGTGTTACCCCTGATGCAAAAAATGCAACACACATAGCAATGTACAATGTATGCTCCAATCATAGCAACACGATTGATGCTAATGAATCGATGTTTGTCATTATAATACGACTACAAAGAGGAATTTACATAAATAAATAACATTAATTTTAAAATTTGATTAAAGGCCCATATATAGACTGGTTTCGATGTCATAAATTGGTAGTTCTCATTGAACTTATAATTATAATTAGGTTAATAAATAAAAATCGTAACTCCCACTTTAACTAATTTGGTTAATGGTTTGCCAACAGTGATTCCAAATATGAATAGAAAGTTCTTTAAAATATCCCCAAGTTTATTATACCACGACCAATCAATAATCGGCGAGTATATAAGCCCGGCCAATCCAAAGTCAAGGACACTCTTAGTAGGCCCGATTAATTCGCTAGAGTTCATAAGAGTATAGTCGGACAGATCCAACTATTTTGGTTCGGGCGAACCTATAAGGCCAATCAAAGACTATTTTGTTGTGTTTTTTGTTATCGATTTTAGCATCATTATGGACAGTGAACAGCTTATTTCTATCGTTAACGACGAAATTCAAAATTTCTCCTCCATTTCAAAGAATTGTTAATGGAAATGGTAAAATCTGCATTTTCTTCTAGTATAGGGCTAACCCAAGTATATGTATTTTTTTTTATCATCAGCTGCCTTCGTCTAATGATGCATGAGTTTTCTAAATAGTAGAAATTATATCCAACGAAACGACTATACGACCAAACGAAACACTAGCGATAGTGACAGCAAGTAGCAAGACTTGCGTCTGTCAAATCAAAATCAAACAGGACGGAAGGCCAGTTCGGCTGCAGTGGACGCGGGTAAGACCTGGTAGGGCGTTAATCGGCCTACCAGGTAGTCGACAGAGTACGGATCCCATGTAAGATCGTCGGACGGTGCTTTTCTAAAATGTTGACTTATAGATAATAAAAAATAATTATAAAAATAAAATAATAAAAAAATAATACTATTAGTAAGACTGAATTACATTTTTTGTTCTAGATTTAGAAGCTTAAATTTTACTTTTACATCTGCTTTTAAAATAGTTTAATTTAGACGACGGATCGATCTGAGAGCGGATCCTCTGCCCGGGTGCTACAGACCATAAGCAGTAAATGATCGGCTCAGATCAATCTTCGAACAAATAAACTCACCTAAAATGGAAATTCGGGTTATGGCACTCATTCATAACTAAGTTCTTAAATGTTTAATAATAATTTATAAATCGACCCCGGCTTAAAGTTAAACCCAATTGGACTTGCTGTTCTCGACTAAGTTCCATATGTAACATAAGATGAAGTCCATCAGATAATATTATATTGCTTTGTGGTCAGACGGCCGCAATGCAGTTAAACGTTTTTCTACTACAGCTGATCCCTCTCGAGGGACCTTTTCAAAGGGATGTTTAAAATAAAGAATAGTAATAAATTAGGTACTAGGGAAACAGGAAAGTTTCTCACAAGTATGCTAATTCAAGGGGGAATATCTGACCCTCGTCCTAGTCCTTTTAGTTAGCCATCTAGTAGATGCGATCTCACCCTCATCCTTATCCTTTTAGTTAGCCATCTAGTAGATGCGATCTCACCCTCATCCTTATCCTTTTAGTTAACCATCTAGTAGATGCGATCTCACCCTCATCCTTATTCTATTAGTTAACCATCTAGTAGATGCGATCTCATCCTCATCCTTATCCTTTTAGTTAACCATCTAGTAGATGCGAGCTAATGCTTCAACACTTAACACCCTTTGCAACGCAGCAGTTGCCAACTTTTTTCTAAGATACGTTGCGAGAAAGAAAATTAAAAACTTAATTTTTTCACTCCTGTAACAAGTTAGCTACAGATTAGAATTGAAAAGGCTTAATTGAACCTCTTCAACTGGCCAGTTATTAATTTGGAAGTATATTCACGCTGCTGAAGGCTGATGCGATATCTTGAATTAATATTTTATTCAATAAACTATTTGGATATCGACTGAAAAAATTAAATAAAAATTTGGATTTATCGGGAATAAGAATAATTCGATATACCTTGAAAAAGGAAATACGTGTGTCTGATACGGCGGTAAATCCAAAACTTTTAGCTGCTTCTCGTTCTCCTCAAATTCTATTTTTACATTATCATATAAAGAGAAAGTATTATGATGGCACGAAAATTCGATGGTTTTACACGTTTTGAGGTCCCCTGAGTCCAAAAAAGTGTTATTAACACAATGTCTGTTGGTTGTCGTCTGTCTGTGCAGACGCCTGGAGCCTTAACTACTGGGCCGATTTTGACGGAATTTGGCATACATGTTCAGAAAAATCATACTACAAGACGAAATCGAGATAAGCATTTTAGCTCCAAATTTGGGGGAGCTACCCCCCAAAATTTCTAAAATTTAGTCATTTAAATACCAATCAAATGATATAAGCTGTTTTCCCGGGAAAAATCTAGTTCGTGAGAAAATAGCATTAACCACGGATGGAGAGAGGCCGGGTTCGATTCCCCACCGAGGAGAAGTTTTTTTTATGATATATTTTGATAAAATGTTCAATATTAATAAATGTACCCATGAAAACTAATAAATCGAAAAAATACTGGGCTAAATAATTATAAACTCGTATATTATGAGAAAGTTTGTCTGAGTCGTTTCAGACCGATTTTTACACGAAAGCACTTTCAAAACAAACATACTTTCACGGGTTATTAATTCAGCTAACACACTTAAATATCATAGACACTTCTGAATATAAAAGTTATAATTATTATTGAATTTGACACTTCTCGCCTGTCCACTCGCCACGCAATAATATCAAGCGACTACATTAAAGCTTTGCTTTATTGCTTTAATACATCACTTAAGCGTAGTATAAAAGTAGTTTATCTACGATTGATACGAAATATAAACATTAAATCTCTGTTTAGATGCGTAGAAAGTGATTCTTTACAGGTACGTAAAGTTCATTGCGCATGTGCGTTTTCATAATTCCTCCTTTTTTCCGCCCTAGGGCGGTAAAAAAGAAGAAATCTTCACCTTTACGCACTATTAGCGAGTTTGATGACATCTAACAAAACTAATTTGCTGTTTGTATAATTAAATTAACTGTTTATATCGAGTTTCTAGTGAAAAACAATGAGTGATTTAAGTGATTATGACGAAAATGAGAAGAATAATACGCCTCCCGAAATAATTAATTCCGCACAAAATACAACTAATGAATTAACGTCATCTTTATCAAAAGAGAAATACGAACATACATACAGGAAGTATATTTTTTTTTTCTGTATTTATTAATAAAATCCAACAATCGCTGATAAAGTACGGTACGCAACTCGTGGGAAAACTACATTTTACTTTGCTCGTGTGGTTTTACTACCCTCGCTGTCGCTCGGGCGCAAACTCCACACTCGCATGCAAAATGCTACTTTCCGCACTAGACGCGTAATGTACTATTAACACTTCGTACATAAGCTGTTATACATTTTTTACACATCATCAGCATTATGTACAAATCTTATACGATAAAAAAAGGAAAAAAAGAAGCTAATTAGGTTGGAGGTTATTTTTTGGGGCAAGTTTATTAGGAAGAGGCAAGGTATAACATCTCAAGTGACTTGCCATCTTATTAAAACACATCTTGAGTTTTAAAAGGCATGACGTGCCTTTTAAAGCAAGCAAAAATTATTTGCCTACAAAGTGTAACGTTTAATAGTGTAAAGTGGGTAGACTTTAATTCAAATAAAGACTTTATTATTTATTGCTTTTTTAAATCTTCGGCTCTCCGAAAAAATTAACACTGGGGACAAATCAGTCAACAAAACAAAAATGTGATGCTCTCATCGAGATGTTTTTAAAATAACTTTTCTTTACTCATCTTAACTTTTAACCCATAAAACCAACACAGAAATAAAAAAAAAAAAATACGTGTGGTGTCGCGGGACACCCGGTAGCAACCAAGTTCCTTACATTTTTCATTAAAATCACACTGCTAAGTACGTATACATACATGGCGGAGTTAGAAAAGAGACAACATTAAAAGTAACTAACTGTTTGTACCTAGCAAGAGTTAAGGAAAAATTAAAAGAACATCATTATTTGTATCATTAAAGCAAGCATCTTACTATAAATATATATCGAATATAAGAAAAAAGTTGATCATGATGAGTTTATAGTTAAAGAGCATGTTTGTTAAAGGATGTTGGATTGAAATAGGACTGTTTTCTACCTACCCGGCTTATTAATTTAAAATATTATAAAATATATCTCTTCCCTACTCTAAAGCTTCTGCTTGAATCTGGTTGACATTTTCATATGCCTGTTTTAATTGTACTTTAGACAATGTGTAAGAAGTTTTATTAAAATCGTTATACGTTAGAACGAAAGATATCTGTAAAAACGTTGTTTTCTTTATTTTAAACGTTTGGGTCCACTTTAATAAATTTAGCGATCTTTATCACTTCATAACAGTGTCGGTGTTCGTTTTACAAAAAAAATATTTAAAAAAGTTGTTTGTCTCCTTAAATAGATGAAAGTATTTTTTCTTGGATTAAATACGCAGTATTATAATAATATACCTAATATATTGAAATAAGCGTCAGCACAGATCAATTTTACTTTTAACAAGACCGTGATTATATTTTCGATATTTACAAAACCAAGTGACATTTTGACATATAACAAAAATAAACAAGTCAAGTAACAGGCTTCCATAATAACATTTTTTCCCGTCTTTTTGAAGCTTACGTTTAAACGAGCGTTGCGCGTGAACGCTTGGACGGATAACGTTTTCCAACAAACTCAGCCTGGGCATTGGTAAAATGAACATGTGTACCAAATTTAAACTAACTTGGTGATCTTTTACTCAAGTTATCGTCATCGGTAGATTTCGTGACGGTGATTACATCGATAACTTGTCAAAGTGACAGATTCTGTTTCATATTTGTTATAAGAAGAAGTTTGTAGCCGTGCAATCACAAGATTTATTCATTCGTAGGGATTTTACATAAACCAAAGACAAAAATATTTTTCAAATAACTTTTGCCTCATAAAAACAGTGATCTGGATAGATTTGTTTTATGATACAGTGAACCATAGTGAATTAATTATTTGTAACCTGAACACCCAGCCTATAAGTTAATTGAGATAAGAAGTCCATTCAATAACTTTATTGTAGAACCTTATTCCTATTTTGAAGTTTCTTTAATATGGAATTTAAAATTTCCATATGAATAAATTAAGAAAAATGTGTGGTGTCGCGTTTTTTGGACATCCGTTAGAAACGAAGGTGTCCACCGTTAGGAACGAAGTAGCTACGGGTGTCCACCATTAGGAACGAAGTTGCTACGGGTGTCCACCGTTAGGAACGAAGTAGCTACGGGTGTCCACCGTTAGGAACGAAGTTGCTACGGGTGTCCAATTATAAAATCACACTGCTAAGTATACCATGTAAAGTAACAACTATTTGTACTTAGCGGAATTAAGGCAAAATTAAAAGTTTCTTTTTATCATTGAAGCAATAAAAAATATGTATTGAATTTTGAGAAAATAGGTTATCAAGATAAGTTGATAGTTAAAGAGGATGGTTGTAGTAGAGTGAGTCCCTAAACCATTAACGTCCCGGCCTGCGCATTTAAAATATTATAAAATACATCACTTCACAACACATAAACTTCTGCTTGTATCAGGTTGTAATTTTACGTGCATGTGGATGAAGTTTTATTAAAATCGTTATGTTAGAACGTGCGATATTGGTAAAAACGTTGTTTTCTCTATTTTAAACGTTTAAGTCCGCTTTATGAATTTAGCGATATTTAACATCATAGCGGTGTCGCTGTTTATTTTACTAAAAAAATATATTTAAAAAAGTTATTGGCCTCATTAAGTAGATGAGGTTAGAATTTTTTCCCGCCCTAAAATTCCAATTTTACACTTGAAGCTTACGTTTTCGCGAGCGTTGTTCAACGAACTCGTTTTGGGTATTGGTAACATAAACATTTGTACCGAATTTCAACTAAATCGGTCATCATTTACTTAAGTTATCGTCATCAGTAGATTTTGTGACGGTCGTTTTTTTTTCGGATCCATTCCCGGGCTCCAGACAGACGGTGTAACGAGCCATGAGGAACTTCGTTCCAAAAAATATCCCCACATAGTAGAGGCATTAAGGTAAAACAAGACCACATCTAAGATTTATTTATCGTAGTCTTCATTCGACATTACGAGTTTGCGGTCACAACCGCAAGCTTTCGAATATCTGTAATTTCGAGTTCCGGCAGGTATCGCTACGCCTAGAGCGATAAATGGCACTGGCAAAATACAAAGTCAAACCGCATGGTAAAGTTGTGGTCGGTCTATGAAAACAAGCTAGCTTCAAACAAAGCTTTCACCTCTATTTACCATGTTTAACGAAAGGGCAAAAAGCCGTGCTATCCTCAAACAATATTCTCTGTATTTTATCTAAACAATATTATCAAAGGCAAAATATGCACATATTAGACACACGATAATACAAGAGAGAAAATATAACCTATGCAAGTGAATACACCAAAGCAAAGTAAAGTGCACTGATAATAATTTAAAATAAATTCCTTTGCAAAGAATGTAGATCCAGATAACACAAATACCTGATAAATAATGTGAAACATGAAATAACTGAGCTCCATTTATAATTTTTCTACAGAGATCTATTTACACTAATTGGACAAATGTGTGACATAGAAATTTCAATTATAAAGCGCGCAGTTGCTGCATATTATTCCATGGGTTACATTAATTTTAGTAGGCAGTAAATAAATCATTCTTAGTTTGTAAAGAAGTCATCGATATACACGCTCCCAAACAAAACCTATAACTTACGTAATATCAAATAAATTATTTAGACACAACTTCCACGGAATAATTCTTTAATATACTTTTCTTATTCTCTACCGATTAGAAGAAAAAAAATTGAAAATACCGAGCTTTTTCTAAATCAAAGCGTAATCTCGCCACATTATGAAATTTGGCAATTAGCCTGTAGGACCGGTGCAAATTTTTAAACAAATGAGACACTTTTAAGATATATTTAGTTTTATACGATTGTAGCTCGACGAAGTTGAATATATACTTAACACTAATTATTTATAAAAACATTCATCTCAAAATTGTAATATAATCACGCACTCTCTCACACACACACACACACACACACACATACATACATACATATATATTTATATATATATATATATATATATATATATATATATATAAAATTTATATATATATATTTAAAAAAAAAATATATATATATAAAAAAAAATTCTTTTCTGTGATCAGCAAAAATGTGTGCATCTTACATAATTAAAAAAAAGTGAATAGGAAGCCATATTTTTTAGACTATATTTGGATTCAATGGCTAATAATAAGAATATTTAACTCTTGGAAATTTTTCGCTCCAACCATTAGTTTGCTGTCTGGAGAGCCCTGAACCTGCTCAAATTAAAAATTCAAGTCCATTTTACAGCTAAAGTAATAATGGATTTAGGAAAAAAAATCTTATTTTTAGTCATAGAATCCAAATCCAGTCTAAAATACATACCTTATTTGTAACTGTTTTTTTTAAAAAAAAAAAAAAGGTGTTCAGCAGGGCTCAAAACGTGAAAATTTACCAATAATGCATGTTTTTAAGAATGTATTTGGATTTTACGGCAAAAAATAAGAACTTTTAGTATCTTAAATGTTTTTCCTAAATTCATTAGTTTAGCTGTAAAATGGACGTTTCAATTTTAGCAGGTTCAGGGCTCTCCAGACGGCAAACTGGTCGGAGCGAAAAATTTCCTAGAGTAAAAAATTCTTATATTTAGCCATGGAATCCAAATATAGTCTGAAAAATATGGCTTCCTATTCACGTATTTTTAATGATGTAAAATGCACACGCTTTTGCTGAACACAGAAAATATTCAGCATTTTTTTCTGGAAGCGCATTTATAGCTATTGTCGAACCCTGAAAACCGCATCTTTCTATCTATCATGGTTCCGGAGATATTGCGCTGTTCCATATTATCTGGCACACCCTGTATATATTCGAGCGTGTTTAAGTTCATGATTTTACTTGCAGGCAAATATTTCGTGTCCACGGTCAAACATGTTGCTGTTTACTGCTTCTATAAAAAGCATGTTGAAGGCTTTGTGTAGCCAGGTAAGTAGGTAAAATTAATGCCGCCATAAACACTCCCAACGACCCATTATATCAAGTGGGTTTAATTTAAACCTCTAAATAATAAAAATGCAATAGAGGGAACCAAAGCTTTAATTTAAACCTCTGGTCAAAAAAGCATTGTACGAAACAAACATCTCCCCGCTTTCTAAAATCGTTAAGGGCATATAAATAGCTTAATCCAGTTTTGGCTAGTTGACTAATTCCCATTTATACAGCGTAAGCTTTCACCGCCAGAGTAAATCTACAGTTTCGGAAGAAGCCCACGTCTAAGACTGTATAAATACCCAACTATCTAATTCATCAGGGATCACACTGAAAAGAGCTAATTCAAAAAGTCAATAGTTATTAACCGGTATATGATGATGATGATCTACTTCGACTCTCGTGTAATAAAAGCTATTCGAAAATAAGAACTTATCTTCCATCTCCTTAGATGTTAGGATAAAAATGTCTTCTAGTCACCCCTGCAATCATGTAAAATAGGAACAAGTCAGCTGGAGTCATAAATGCAGTATGTCTATGTCTTTATGAGAATCCAATTATCAGCTCGAAACGGACTTGCGCTGTTTGTAAAATGTATTTATTTTAAATTTGAATAAATTTAATACTATCTAACACTTTATTTTAGATTACGACTACATTGGATGCTGTCTAACGCCGTAGTCTCATAAACGAATGTCATGTGCTTATACCAATCGGAAATTTATAATACTGACGTACATAAATACATCGAACCAGTCGGGGATCGGGCATCGATTAATTTTGAAGAGAGTAATTGGGGCAAGGGCGTGCCACAACCAAGAACTAATGTTTATTTGAAAACTTAAAGAGAACGATTGTAATTGCTTTTTGTCTTGTTTCCCTATTTCTTTCTTTGTATATAAATGAAACGTTATAAACAAAAGATTCGAGAATAAACTAATTTATAGTGGAGCCACTTAGTTTAAAAGTTAAAAAGGAGAAATCGATAATTTCGGACTACAATTTCATTGTGTGTTTGATGACTGGAAAGCGGATTACAAAGTTAAATCGCTTTTCCACTCAACGCTTATATTCTCTAAAGCTTTTGACGTTGCCGATAATGGAATATAGTATATATTGCTAGAGACATGGAATTTGCAATCAAGCTAAGAAAGGCGTGAAATTAATAACTAAACCAAACTGGCAAATACCTATATGATAATGGATATCTATGCTGGATGACAAACTCATTAGCTGTTTATTTTCAAAACAATTACTCGAGAGAGGTTCTACGTTCGACTTTTGTTTAAGTTATTGCCGGACATGCGATAAAGTCGACCGACATTTAACTAAATACAAACAGTTATTCCCTATGAAGTCCGACAGAGTTATTGATTTATTCAATTCCGCTAATTTCAACAGCAGTTATTGTTAAATATGCATTATAGACAAACAAAAGTACAAAAAACCTTTCAAGCAATAGACACGTCAATTTTAAAGTTAGAATGAGAACTTTAAGCCACTTGTTAATTAAATATTAAAAACTCAATTCCATGAAATGCTTTAGTATGCACGTGGTTACCACAACAGATCTGTATACGAAGCAAACTTCACAGTGTTTTCTCGTCTAGTTTATCCCGCAGTGCGTAACTTTATTACACATGCATGAATGTTTGGTCTAAAGAAAATGGTTTATTGTTACCAACAAAATAAACCGAACAAAAAAACCAAACTTATAGCTTTCACCATCGTGGTAAAGCGTAGTACACTTTGTTTGAAAATTTCATGTAAGTTTGAAGATAGCCCTCTATTAATACACCTACCTCTACCTCCCTATTTTTAGGGTCCGTAGGCAAAACCAAGGACCCTTATATTTTCCTGCGTGTCTGTCCGTCCGTCCTCTCGCGTGCTCTCACGGCTACACCTTTCGTCCGATCACTTTGAAATTTGGCATGTATGTGTCTTGTACCTACCCACATTTATTAAAAATATAGCGACTAAAAAAAAATATTTTTCAAAAAAATTAGGGTAAAAAAACTTAAGGGTTAAACATTTTTATTTGTTTTTGACACCGTGAGGGGTATCATATGAAAGGGTACGTCGAGCTGATTAAAAAAATATATAATTCTTTGGTTATAACATAACATTGATAGGGCGAGCGTAGGCAAGTTTGAAGTGGGTGTGAAACGTGCCCCCCTCCTCTATCTCGCTTATGTCAAGTGCAAAAAATCTTTAAAAAATTCCTGAACATTCTTCGACTAAAAGTAAAGATACAACTTTTTGGAAATTTCGAAAAAAATATTATTTTAATTTTTATGGACAAAATACGTTTTTTTTATAATAATGGTCTTTTCGATGAATTTATATGGTTGTAGTCCGGTTCAGTGGCAAAACAATACTTTATCAGAAATTTGTTTATGTGTTTTGAGAATATCAGACCCATAGAATAGTTCAAAGTAAGCTTTTTAGGATTTAAAAAGCACCATCAATAGGGTACTACTTAAACTATACAGTGTGGCCTACGGACCCTCGCTGTGTGCTGACTAGCACACTCTTGACCTGTTTATTTATGTATACCATCATATGTTTTAAACCTCTTTAAAAAAATCGTCCAGTCAAGTAATTTTATAAAAAGGACACTTCTCAAGTAAAGGACAAGAAAAATTTTTACAAAATTAAATAGGATATCTTGCAAAGTTACCACGTGTTCACTAACAAGGTGATAGAAGTTATTAAAAGTTAATGAAATTCGACCATTTTAGACCTTTTACATTTAGGAAGTAAATTGAGTTTTAAGTGGGAAACGTGACCCTAAAATGACTTCTAATAAACACCTTTTACGGGGGAATATTTAGATTTTTTTTATTATTTTTTTTTTGTTTGTTTTAAGGTTGTGCTGATTATTCCGGGTGGAATGTTGTTTTACCTCACCAACAAACTTTAAAAAATAAACTAATAAAAAGTGCACACATATCATTAAAGCAAAAGCTGATGTAATTCGACAAATAATATGAGATTGTTAAGTAGTTTACATTTCATAAGTTTATGCTTATTTACACTTGCATCGAAACAAGTGTTACTACAGTTTTATCCCCTCCCCTCTCCTCTCTATCAGAAAATAAACCAAAATGAAATGTGAGCATATCATTAGGAGACTTATAATGGTATTTATTTCTTATTAATCTAAGTGTCTCAACACTTTACGTTAATTCTAAGAGATTCCATTAAAAAATAAAAATCTAAGTTTGAGTAGTAAAAATGTTTAGTAAATAAATAGTTGTTCGTGAAGTCTCACGTAAAAAGGGTTTCGTTGGTATCCGTAACATAAAACTAGTTATATTAAGGAAGGGGGGGGGGCGTAAACTGTTGATGCTTTTTGGCAAAAGGCGTGGAAAATTAAACAATTAACACGTGATATACATTTTTGTAATCTACTATTTAATACCTTTAATTAGTTACCCTAAACAAAATTTCAAAAAAAAAAATTCTATTTTTGTGGTGGGATATCCGCCATATTGGATTCTCAGTTAATCAGTTAAAATTGCTATTCTAATTTTTCCTATGGTCCAGCAGACCGCTTGGCATATTTTTTATACTTCTAATAACTGCAGAAAAGTAAACAATTTGCACGTGTTACAGAGGAAGAGGTTCCTGGTTCAATCCCCCAGTGGGTCACAACGTTTTTTATCGGTAATAACGAAAAGGTACATTAATTTTGTTCCGGAAATATTCATCGGCCCACCATAGAGTATAAGCGTGAATAATTTCAAAATTTTAACAATAGACGTTATAGGGTAGTTGGTAGGGGGACATTTGTATTTTTGTAGACACTTTCCACAAGTGTTATATATTTTTGTAATCTACTCTTCAATAACTTTCATTTGATACCCCACTCAAAATTTAAAAAACATATTTTTTTCGCATGACGTGAGTTATCCGCCATTTTGGATTTAAACAGCTGATAATTTTGAGTTCGCTATATTTTTCATGTGTGCGCGTCAAAACGACCTTTAATATTGGAAAGTTTCATGTTTTTATCTCTTTTTATTCAAAAGTTATTGGAACCGTACAGAGTGACAGACAGACAGACAGACAGACAGACAAACAGACACATAAACGTAACTATAAGGGTTTCTTTTTTTGGTTTTACCAACGAAACCCAAAAAAGAGCTTGCGTTCAGGGAGCCTTTAACATTGTTATTGATTATGAAAGAATAATTTTAAGGAAATGTATTACATTGTTCCTACTTTAATTTATTTATTGGAGGTAATAGGATCACTGTTCAATTGGTCAACTTTATTTCTATATACACTAACAATTGTCTCTCTTGAAGAAGCTGCACTTCAAAAATCGAGAAAAAGACGGTACCAATTTTGGGGAACCTCATGTTTTATCTTTAGATTAAATCCCCCCCCCCAACTCCCCACAACGAGTAAGCGATTAAAATGATTTCTTTTTATACAGGCCACCTTTCTGACATAAATATTTCATTTTGGAAACGTTATCTTCAGCTAGTATCACGTGTGTAATTACAAAATACATTTTTAAAGGATACGATTGTTCAGTTATTCGCGTGCTCCAAGTCAGTTAAATGAGATAGTTAGAGACTGTGTTAATATTATTTACAGTTTATAAAACACCAATTTAGTTAATGTCCTGAATATTTTTGGAATAAATAAATTATAGAAGTTATTAAAAATTGAATGAAAGTGCAGCTTTTCTTTTATATTTTAGACCCTATTAACACCTAAAAAGGTAAATTGAATCTCTCGCGGGTTAAGTGACCCTAAAACTACTAAATTGAAGCTATTCGATCTGACGTAATAATTTCCTCTCTCCTTCATTACAACGTTATTTTCTCTGAAGGATACAGCAAATGATTTTTATGTAAGTGTATCAAACCTATCTCTTCTTATTAAGATACCACAATGAAATGTGCACATAACATTATAGAGAACAGGTTGATTCAAAAAGTACGCTAAATAAATATAATAAGACGATTTTTTAATTTAGAATACATTATGTTCTCTGAAGGATATAGCAAACTATTTCTATATAAGTGTATTATACCTATCTCTTCTTATTAACCGTAACTGGTGAGGTGCTTTTTATGTTACTTAACTGGTGAGGTTGGGTTACAGATACCCAGAACTTTTCCCCCCTCTCAGCAAATTTACTAGTTGGGATAAATAACAAATAGCTGTATGCAGTATTAAAAGTAAATTTTATTTATAATATAAAACAATTCTTTGCACATAAAAACTAAAAGGGGCCAACAAATAAGAAAAGTACGATACAAATTTTGTGTATTGTTTAATTTAAATAATTTGAAGATTTTAATTAAAATTTTGAGGAAATATTATATTTATGAAATTTAATGTTAATACTAGTAAAAAAATTAAAAATTAAATTGTTATTTTATAAAAACAGTTTTTACTATACAAATTACATAGTAAAAAAAGAGTAACTTAACTGGTGAGGTTGGGTTAGGAATACCCTGAATTTCTGGAAATAGCCCAAAAAACAAAACAACTCACGTTTAGCGCAACCTAAGATCTTCAAACCAACAGACAATAAACTGATTTGAAGGTACATAAAGGGGCCCACACACTTACAGTTTAACTGCAGGCCGTTATCGTATACGATTATCGTAAGGCCAAAATCTCCGACCACCACACATTACCAGTCCAGCGCCTGAAGGCAATCGTAAAGAACTGCAGATCTGTGCCTGTATGCGCCATACACTGTGCGATAAATTCCTGCAGGCCGATATCTGTCGATTTTTAACTGCAGGCCATGAACTGTTCCCCTCTCAGTTCCCGCTAGACTTTCTGAATGCGTAGAATTAAACGTTGTGCTGTGCGTTGTACGTTAATTATTGTGAACAAACGAAGAAAAAAAAAAAAAGATTTTGGTGAAAGAAGCGGCTCCAAGAAAGAAACACTAGTTCACACATTGCTCTGTTGCGTGAATTGAGGCATTCCTATAAAGAAGATTTATTAAACTATTTGCGAATGAACGAAGGCAATTTCAACAAAATGTTTCGATTGGTTTCACCCTTCATTAGTAAAATTAACACCAAAATGTGCCAGTCAATAATTGCAGGAGATTGTTTATTTTCTTTTTAACAGTATCTAAAAAAATGTGATTAGAAATGTAAAATGTATAATTTATTAGAAATTATTAATAAATAAATTAAACCATTATAAATTATTTAACTAAAGAATTATTATTATATGTACCATATTTAAAGTGCAATTACCTATTGTCGCAGTCGGTACTGTTTTTTTTTTTTTTTTTTCTTATAAAGTCTAATAACACACCTTTCGCAGCCTTTTGTTTGAATAATTTATAGACGATTGTTAGACATATTTATAGACGAGACATGTCTATGAAAGCTGAAATAAAATTAGGTTTATAGTCAACCATGGTGTCGTCAGTCCAAAATTTTCTAACAACGTGATAAGATTTTGGCCTGCAGTCCGACGAAGGGAAATTAACAAAATAAAGATGATTCACTCTACACGCCTGTAGGCCGACTGATAGTGTAGGGCGGCATTGATCTTGAGGCACAGGCCTGACAGTCCACGGACTGTCGTCTCTCCTTCCATCCGATCCTCGCCTCTACCCTCCACACACCTACAGTCCACCTCCGACTGCAGTCCGTCATCTTAAGGAAAACTGATAAGTGTGTGGCCAAGCTCCGTGGACGGACAGATCATTATCTTCAGTTAAACTGTTAGTGTGTGGGCCGCTTAAGAGGACACAGGCCCCACTCTAACCCTCTAGTGATAATTTATAAACAAAGTATTCCACGGGTATCTGACACCCAACCTCACCAGTTACGGGTTAAGAACCAACAATGAAATATGCACGTAACATTAGAGAGCAGGACATTTTAAAAAGTAGGCTGAATAAATATAATAAGACGATTTGTTAATTTAGAATACATTATGTTCTCTGAAGGATATAGCAAATGCTTTTCAATTAATGGAGGGCTTTAGGCCTGCTAAGGAGTTTATACAATTATAGAATTATATATATATATATATATATATATATATATATATATATATATATATATATATATATATATATATATATATATATATATATATGGGATGCCACGGAGATGAATAAAGCTGAACAAACCATATAATTACAATGGAAACCGGAAGGTTATAAAATACTCGGCTAAATAAAGTATTAATTACAACAAACATTGCAATCTTAGAACTTTTGAAACATATAATATTTAAAGGCACAAACTTAAAGTGACTGGGTTTGTGTGGTTTTGACCCTTGCCAAACTGAAATGAACGTCTGGATAAAAACCAAACTATTTCAATTAAAAGTTTAATCTTCATTTACGAATTATTGGATTTGGTCTTCAAGTTAATTTA
The DNA here is from genome assembly GCA_951217055.1 of Gerris lacustris. Taxonomy (NCBI): domain Eukaryota; kingdom Metazoa; phylum Arthropoda; class Insecta; order Hemiptera; family Gerridae; genus Gerris; species Gerris lacustris. Next base: position 27,441,604 of record OX578285.1, read on the forward strand.
TTATTTAAAAAAATAAGCACCAACCCCAATAACGACTTATTTCATTTTACACAGCTAGAAAGTTGTTTAAAATTAAATAATTATTATGAAAACTCCCCACGAGTTGAAAAGATAACTAAACGTAATAATGATTCATGCCAGAAACCAATAAATTGAACCTAGTTATATAATGGTAATTTTCGCTCATTTAATTAATTAATAAATTTAGTATAACACACACACACACACATTTTCACATTAAAAATTTCAATCAGAAAACGAGGAAGTCGAGAAAACAATTTAAATGATTTTAGACACGAGTGACTTTTCAATCATTTAAGTGCGAAAACCTAATTCACATTTAATAGACAAGTCTACAGAAACATTAAAGTGCCAAGCAGTGTTAATTAATTAGAAATTGCGGATAGATAGGACCAGTCAAAAGGGAAACTTCTAAGCTTTAGAGTATGAAAGTTCCAGAAAGATTTACTTCCTACTTCTAGGTATATATTACAAGGGTGTAGAGGTAGTAACAAAAATCAATGGGAAATATAGGTACATAGAGTTGGTATTACATCATTTCAAGGGTTTACCATGGGGCTCTGCATTTTTGACAAGGGTTGACAATATTAATTTAAAAAAAAGGCAAACAGGTTGTCAAATCCTTTTTCTTTCTCTATAATTAAGCATTATTGTTAGAGGCCTTTGGTCACCATTGAGTATAATTCTACATTTGTTGGTCCTTTGGGCCGGATACAATTATTGACAAGGGTTGACAATATTAACTTAAAAAAGGGCAAGCAGGTTATCAATTCCTTTTTCTTTCTCAATAATTAAGCATTATTGTTAGAGTCCTTTGCTCGCCATTGAGTATAATTCAACACAGGTAACAAAGTAAGATAATATAGTTGGTATAGTTTTCTCTTTCTCTATTATTATAATGGTAATTTACCAATTATTCGCAAGTATACATATGTGTTAACTTGCGGGTTGATGATCAATGGGGTTGATGTCCGAAGTTTCGGTTCCACTACTGGAAGCATCTTCAGGGTTGTGGTGCATCGTGATGGTGAATCGAAGCAAACACAACAGGAGTATATCTTGTGTTTGCTTCGAGTCTACATCACGATGCACCACAACATGAAGACGCTTCCAGTACTGGAAGCGAAACGTCGGACTTCAAACCCTTTCCCTTGTGTTGCGTAATACGTGTTCAAATGACCTCAAACGTTCGAAATCATGTTCAAATTTAAATAATATTTTGTGACTTGTACATCCCGAAATATTCATTTAAAAAAGGACAAACAATATCGTCAAACTCTTAAATTTGATGACATTCATGATAGGCGCTTAAAATTTTAATCAAAGTAGGAGAAGCTAATAAATTTTGTTTAATAAAGGAGAAGCTCCCAGCCCTTTGGCCTAATCCGACCCTTTAATAGTTTTTTTTTAATTTAATTTAATTTTTATTTATTTATTTTTTATTTTTTTATTTTTTTTATTTTAAGGGATAAAGGCATCCGAGTGCATTTGCTTCTGTGAAATGAAAAGTAAACAACTGTTGAACCGATATTAAGGGTAGGGGGAATCAATTAACAAGGTTTAAACGTGTACTAATTCAAACCTTTTAAAATTAATTAAATTAATTAAAAGTTTAAAACCAATTTCTATTTATCATTAATCATGTGTGACAAAGAACTTAATTTTGATGGCGCTAAATATTATACAAGATTACGTTCGACAGTTTGATTAAAGAGAACTAGAAAACGAGTAATTATGAAGGGTGTACCAGAACTAAACGGCCAGACTTAAGGATCTTGAAAACAAATCTGGGCTAAATAAGAACTTCCCTATAACTCAATTAAAGAATACTAAAGATAATGTTCTTTGTTAGAATAAAGTATTTTGATATTTTACATTAGCGGAATAAGCTTCAATATTCAGTAGGACTTATAATTTATTATATTTTTCTTTAACAAAAATATTACCCATTACTTTTAAAATACACTACTTAATATACCTCTGAGTATTAAATTGATGTTGATTTAATCACATAAATCTTTGAAATCAACAAAACAGCTCACTTAAATTTCATGGAAGCCGCATTATTGCCTTTGGCCTTTGTTGCATTTTTATTGTTATAAAAAATAAAATGAAGGAGAAACACGACCTATTTCGTAAGGTTGTAAATATGGGCGGGCACGAATTGGACAACTTTTACCTGCTCTGGTTAATCCTCGAGCTCGAATTGGACAACTTTTTAGAAGCAGCCCCCTTGGGACGAGCACGAACTGGACAACTTTCGCATTTCATAACTATCGCACTTTTCTTATGACTCGATAGTAAAAAATATAGTCAGCGAAACTGCCTACGGTTTTATCACTGAAACGCCTGTTACTCCGATTTTGTTATAACTGAAAATACAAAAGTTTTACATTTTTAATCCTAAAAAAACTAACTCTGTGGCGCAACAGCCCATGGAGGCCTACATTTTGGCAAAATATAGGTAGTGTAAGAGGGCCAAAAAAATAGACAGTAAAAACGTTTAAATAAAATGTTATTTTTAAAAAAAAAATTTTTTTACTAAATAAAAAATTAATGATTTGAAATTGAAATGATTAAATAAATATTAATATAGTGTTAGTATGTTAAAATGGATGTATATAAATATACTATATATATATATATATATATATATATTATTGTATAATGTCAAATATCTTATGTAATACGAGAAACAAAATTTAGGCTTATTATTATATTATATAATTGGGCCAAAATACAAAATAAAAACAAACATAACCATAAACAATAAAAACGTTTAAATATTTTTTTAATTTTTAAAACAATACCTAGGGCCTAGGTACTCAAAAAAGTAAAATAATTATAACAGTGATAAACATTACTGAATAAAAATAACATAATATGAGCTACAATTAATTATGCGGTGGCTTTTCATTTTTTTTCCCATGAAGCCATTTCAGATATTTTAACGTTTTGATAAATGACGTCGGATAATATGATTAATAATAGATCATTAATAATAGATAATAATAATCTAATGTATATAATATAAATAAATAAACAAACAAATATTGCATATGGTAGGGGGGGGGGGGGGGGGCAGAGCTAGGCACATAGACGCAGGCGGCTATGAAACTAGGACCTGCCCTGCCTTTAACAAGAGAAACTAATAGTATGATGAACAAGGTGCCGTGTTGAAAATTGAGAATCTATCACGTCGTCTGCACGGTGATAGTTGACGCGATAGTTGCTATCATGACAGCAACTATCGCATCAACTATCACCGTATATATGGGTCTTTACACGCTACCGCATGCCACTCTCTACCTGGTGCTGAAAGTTGTCCAGTTCGTGCTCAGGGATTAGTGGACCCTTTTTTGACCCTTCCTTATGGTTAGAAAAGTTGTCCAGTTCGTGCCCAGCCGTAAATATATTTGATTTCCTATGTACTACTTTTACGTTCTCGTACGTGTTTATGTAAAAGTCAAAAATTGGTGAAGTACGAGCTCTCTTTGTCATTATTTTGTAGAAAGGGTGTGAAAAAATTGTGATCAAAACAATCTTTTTTATTTTTATCAAAACAAAAAAAAAATCATAGCACTAGGCACATTAGCAAATTACTACAATGAAAATTTGCTAAAAAAAAAGAACTGAAAACTGATAAGATATACGATAACTAAAAACTATTATTATAACTTTTTAGTTCAACTATAACCTGACTATAACCTTCCGGCACAATACTTTTTCGTGGTTTTTAGCTTCTAGTCAGGATAGAGGATTCTTTAAGATTTCGTACAGGATGAGTAAGCAACCCGTATCCTTGTTTTATTCTTTGAGACAACGCCAAGGCGCATGTCATCATCACTATGATAAGCGCTACTAGCTTCGAATGATAGGATGAGACACGGTAAATAACCAATCTAGGACATGCGCACTGCTGGAAAATTTGCAACAAAATTTGAATATATATGGCTGAATCTAATTTAAAGTGCTATTTTGGAATCTAAAATTGGACATAGACTGAAAATTTTAACTTTTTAAAAACATTCAGGAAAAATTATGGAATGTTCTCGGACTAATTTCAGATATATTGCAGCATGCGGGACAGATGGGAAATATTTTTTTAATTTTTTAGGCCGGATTTAAGTTTATTTAAAACATGGTAATTAAGCCACGTGAATTACATATTTTCGTGCACGGTTGCTACGTTTCACACTTTAAGAAAATATTTTGTTCAGTAGTTTAAAATAAAAATCCAATTTTAATACACCATTAAATAGCACTCTTAAAAGCCTAAAAATGAACTATAACTTAACCTAAAAAGTTTTTGAAAATAGACTTTAATAACATGCACGGTAATTACGTTTAAAAGGGTACGTAACTGGAAGAACAATCGGAATTAGCGCTAGCTCCCAACTGAAGGGTTCAGCTCATCCCCTATCAACTGTTGCTAGAAAACCAGTCTTGCGGCATTGGAAATCTCCCTGCCACAACCAGAGTAGGTTTACATTTATATAATGCCACGGTAATTACATTTTTTTAAAGGTCAAACTTTAACTTGAAGTTCCCTTTAGTAATAATTTATTTTTAATAACTAACACATATTTTAATCCTGGTAGGACCCTACTTCAAAATTATCCAATAAGTTTTTGAATAAAATTATTAATGTATGCGAGCTAGAGTGAAGTGAATAAGAACAACTGACTTAAGGACAGCCACGGTCGTTACAAAATCGCCTTTTGAAAATTTTTGTAGCGATTAAAATTAAGCGGCGCATTATTTTGTTTGCTTGGTTGTAGTTCTGTAAGCTTAACTGAGTTACCATGAAGACAAATCCTGTCAATTATGTGAAAAACGCTCCAGTTATTCATCTAGGACATGAAAATTGCACTTTAAATAGGAATCACCCATATAGTTCTAGAGTTACTATACTAAAAGCTGAAAGTATAATTAATCAATAGAAATGAACAATTCAGGCTCGTAATGAAGTAGCACTGGGATATTATTAAATATTTATTAGTGGGAAAACGTTGCAAGTGAGGATATTTCGTGTTGAGGAATGTTTACTTATGGATAGGTGCTTTGCAATGAATAGTCGGCTTTGTTTGCTCATGGAAACTTACGGCTCTGAAACCGAGAATTATCCTCCTTAATACTTACAGAACCAAGTTAACTTACCCCGTCAACTTTTCTCCACTACACACACATAATCCATTCTTTATGAAAGATCCATCTTTCAAAACAAACAAGTTACTCCTGCATTTGCATGCATTAATAGAAATACCCTAAGGGAAAATAGAAGGAATTTGGCTTAAAATTAGAGCGTTTAAATACAAAAAAAAAAAAATACGGAAATGATGAAGTTGACAATTGAGCCTGATATTTTTACTATAAATATGCAAATGCAACAGGGCTTTTTTAACTTGGCTTATCTTTTAACACGTTAAAGCTTAATAGCAGTAAGCCACGGCGCATTATTCGAGTAATAATACAAAAAATCAAGTACAGGGTACCTCGGAACTTTTCCTCACTTCAGAGGCCACTACAGTGGCCTCTCCTGCTGATTCGCAGCAGGAGTAAGCAGCATTGGACGTGGTCAGTACTTGGATGGGTGACCGTTCTGAACAAACTGATTTATTATCATTCTTCAAAAAAACCTTATTTTTAATACCTATATTTTATTTAATTATTTGTAGTTTGGCGGTATTTTGACAAATGTAAACAAACTTTGACGTCATCAAAATTATCGCACTAATAAATAATTAAATTCGCTTATAACTTTTAAACTAATTAATGGAATTTCATCGGGGTTTTTTATATTTGTTCCTTAATGTTTTCCGGTTCCAACGATATACTATACGACAAAACCCTATATATAGTTTCGGTATTATTAACCGTCAAAGTTTAAAAAATCAAAAATTAATAACTTCAAAATGGTGGCCAATATCAAAATGAAATTTGGTGAGCTTGTTTGTAATACAGAGAGGTATATTCGTGCCAAATTTCAACTCGATCAGGACCATTGTCGATTTTTTAAAATTTTTGCTGACTCAAAAAACTGGGTTCAAGATGGCGGAAAAATGTGATTTTCCGGGCGGCACCACTACAGGTAAGGACTGATTTTTCTGTCAAGTTTCAACTCTCTAGGTTACTACCTTGGGTGCTACGATGATAACTCACACACATACATACATACAGACGTCATTCTGAAAACCACTCAGGAGGTCTTAAAAACACCCAAAACGGATAATTCCGTTGAAATCTCGAAAAAAAGTTTTTGGTGAAAACAGTACTTTTCCTACAGTAGGTAGTGAGGAAAAGTAAAAATAATAATAGCTGCCGGTTGGCTTCAGAGCTTTTAGAAAACGTACATAAACAACGATAATAACCCACAATGAAATAAACCGGCTAAAATTTAGTTAAACAAGTATACGTATTTAGTTTTAAAACTCCACGATTAGAGTAAATTGTACCTTATTATTTACAATTAAAATATATAAAGCAAATAAGAACTTGCCTTTGATATATGTTATGCGATGAATAAATTAATAAGAGTAGTCATAAACTGAACGAGAGTCAAGTAAGAGATAATATACGATAACAGATAATCTTCAAGTCACCCGACAACCGCTAGGTTCGAGATCCGCACGAAGACTAGAGAGTCCAAGTAGGTACTCGTAGGTTATAAAGTTGCGACAGTACCGAACCTTGTGGCGACAATTTAAAACCTGATTCGGAAAGTCATCTGCTGCTGCCATCTAGGAGAGAAGGGACAAACTAATGATCAGAAATTCTCTCTAATCAACATGTTAAGGACGATAAGAATTTGAACTAAACCATTATAGCTAAATCAAACGGCATATCAATAATATATAAAGCAAATAAGAACTTTTTTTAAAAAAAAAAAAACAACAAATTAATTACGCTAAAAATCCGATATTTCTTAACATCCAAAGCACACAAGCTTTGACCTGTAAACTTAAAATACAATTGCTCTCTTGACAAATGAGGTACCATATTTCATAGTACTAGATTGGTCAGTCACTGCGTATTCTCTTTGAAAAGTTAGGTCCGTGGTATGATGTAAACAACATTCAAATTAATTTATTAATAAATATACTTTACGGCGATACGAGAATATCGTAATTGTCAGGATAATTGTTAAGTTAAAATTTTCTTATCTAATCTTAAGTACACGCTTTGCATCCGTGTATTACCTTAACTGGTACATGTCCCACTCTCCGTTTTATCCTTATCTCCTTAAAGCCCATGACTCCACCATTGACGAGTTGACTCCGCCAACTCATGACTTCTCCTTTGTTTCATTTACACTTTTCAAGTCACTCGATAACCACGAATCTTGCATTCCATGTTTTTCATTTATTGTTTTTAATTATATTTTAACTTGTTTTGAAATCTAATGTTACCTTATTGTACAGCTATAAGTTTGTTTCTATGTTTGTAGGTTATCTGAAGAAGGCTTAGTTAGAACAGCCAAAACCGGCCAAATTGTTTCAAATACAATTAATTTTGTGTGAAGACGTTGATTGGTTATTGAAATTCACCTCGTTTACGAGTAATTGTCAGGTTGCTGGGGTAGGTTACTTGGGTTACCCAGACGTGCGCGGAGTAACCTTAGTGCGAAACCTGTACAAGGATAGCCTCGTTAGAATGTTTATCTGCATAATTATGTTTTACACGGTGATTTCACATAAACTGGTTTCAGAATAAACAAACAATAACAAAGCTATTGGGAGCAAAAGTAAATTTATTAGATGGTAAAATAAGCTTCTAAAAGATTTATATTTACCAGAGTAGGAAGTGAGACGAAATATTTGGCAGCCAGGCAAGGGTTAAAAGCACTAAAGTAATTCGATAACACTTAACACTCGGTTACACTAGCGTAACGGAAAAAAAAATGTTTTCGATAAGAAGTGTTATATAAAGGAATGTACGAGTAGAAAGCAAATAAACCGTGTATACAGTCACCAGTAAGCTCACTTATGATAATGAGCGGATATATCGAGTAACGTTCGCGATTGTCCCAAATCTCCCAAATGGAAATATTCGCTTCGCAAAACTGACACGAGTAGTGTAAAAGAATTTCTCCGAACCTCCGAATTTTCGCAGGGCCGACGTAAAGAAAAACGAACACAGCCTGTTTCTCCTTGCTGAGGTCACGAGTTCTTAGAGTTCAACGGGGAATCGGGGGTTACGACGGAGAACAGGGACTTGTGTGTTCTGTCGGACGCAGCAGGTTCTTCGGACAAAAGGACCTTCGACGACGTAGAAAAGAGAAGGTGACAAGAAAAGGAAGGACGAAGGAGGCAAGGGCACGGTGGTCTCGACGAGACGGAGTGGACGGTCTGACCGACCCTTTTGGAGATCCACATCGCAATCGGACGACCGGATAAAGCGGATAAAAACAGTCGAAACGACCGACCCCTCGCTTATAATTACAGTCGTAACAAGGTACCTTGTAAAATGATTCCGTTGATAATCGGAAGACAAAGGTTATCTAACAAAATAAAACGAACACAATAGTAATTTGGCAGTTACATGTTTGAATACCACGATTAGTGATAAAAGAACAAGATACACGGAGAACCCCGGTGCGATAAATCTAAGAAGGGACCTTAATAGTAAAAATACTACGTGTCATATTGACTACGACAGGTTCACGACGGCAGAGGTAGACTGGAAAGGGGTGAAGGGGGTTCCCGAGCCTTGAGAGCCCGAACAGACCCCTGTTCGAATATAGCCACCTACGAAATCCAAGCCAATCGGGAACCGAGATTAAAATAAGGAGGCTCAAGGGATTCGCGTGATCCGGACGGAGTAGGATCGATGGAGAAAATATCGGGATAAGGTAGGGACATGGCAAGGAACGTTCGGAAAGAGGAGAGCGCGAGACTGACTGGTGGGGTTCGAAACTGATTCTGGATGGAGTCCCCCTAGCGGGTCGAAATCTGCCCTGCGCAGCCCGACCGTTTCCTAAAACTAGGTTAGTCTTACCAACCTCCACCTTCTTCCTATTCTTCCTCTTCTTGCTCCACCTCTTACACCTCTTACCCGGACCACCGACACCAGCACCTCCTCATTATTCAACACCGTCTCCCGCGTAAAACAACATCGATATGCAGACGACCACTATAATCAACTGCTAACTGACTCGCACCAGTCTTCATTCCCAACCGCTTAATGAATTAACAACTAAGTTTGTACCCTCTTCTGACATAGCCGCCACGCAATTTTATGGAACACTTGATTATACGTTAACACACATAGTTATTGGAAAATCAATAAATAATTTGGTAAAAAAACAAACTTCAGAGATAAATAAAACAGTGAGGTTTTATAATTATAATACGTATAAGACAGGAAATCAATAAAAAGACTGGAAAATGGACAACTTATAAATATTTATTAGATTTTGCGTGTAGTTTAAAAGGGAACTAAGGGCTAAGGCTGCCCTAACAATCCTTTCATTATTTACTAACTAAGAATACTTATTACACACCAATTATATAGACAGTAAAATCAATACTCGAAGATAGTACATATATAGATAAAAGTTTAAATAATACACGAGAATAACAAGATAAAACTAATAACTCCATAATAATACTAGAATAATAATAACCCCATATCTTTTCTTGGTAAAAAAAAGTAATATTTTTAGCAAGCAAAAATAGGATGCGAGGAAGCTATGTGCCACTCTAATTGGCAGTCTATTTTATCATCTGAGTAATGTTAATTGTTATTATTATTTATTCTTCTTTGTACGAGTTGTTTTGAGTGAAAGAATAGTGTAGTAAATTAGAGATTGTTCCTTGTAGCATTCAATTCTGCAGTAGTTGGGTCTATTAAGGAAATAAAAAAGCTCACTTTTGCAATATTTCGACCCCTCCTTGGGTCATTCTCAAGCTGATAGACTAGAAGTTATCTTACAATATACAATTTTTGTTCTTGAAATATTTAATTTGAATCGTTTTGATTCTCGTCATTTCTTCTTACTGAAGTCAGGTAATAGTCATTTCACTTGTGATATATATGCACTATTTAATATATGTATTCAACTTCCTAATATATATTTTAATCATTTATTATTTCCTCCCTTCTCTTTTAGGAAACTGAATAAATATATTAAATAGTGCATATATATCACAAGTGAAATGACTATTACTTGACTTCAGTAAGAAGAAATGACGAGAATCAAAACGATTCAAATAAAATATTTCAAGAACAAAAATTGTATAATGTAAGATAACTTCTAGTCTATCAGCTTGAGAATGACCCAAGGAGGGGTCGAAATATTGCAAAAGTGAGCTTTTTTATTTCCTTAATAGACCCAACTACTGCAGAATAGAATAATTCCTGTTGTCTAAATCAGAATAAGGTTTACTTAGGGATACATTCCAACACTTGTTCATCTATAAAGTGTAGTGTATTAATTATAGATAAAAAATGGTAAGAGAAGTAAAGAGGGAACAAAACCTTACCTCCGCTACTGGGAGGCCCCTCCTCCTCCCACATCCCTCTAGCTCTCCCGGACCCCGGAAGTTCACTGTCAGTTCCGTTTCTACTTCTACTTTGTGCAGTCAATTGCTGCAGTGTTTAATAAATAAATTAGTGGAATTTATTTCTACAATTTTTGGATTTGTTGTTGGGACCAATGCCACTAGTAAAAAAACAAGTTTGCAGAAAAAGAAAATCCTGTGCCAGCAGAGTAATTAATATCTCTGTTCCTATGTATCGAAGTGTAAAAGTAGTTATTATCAATATTGATCAATATGATGAGGTTATTGTTATTTTATAACAGAACACAATCAATAACATTTCCATTAACAAGAACAAGATGCAATGAACTGTTATTGTTATAGGATAACACTTCGTTGCTGTTATCCTGATTATTTCTGTTCTCTGACCTGTTTCTGTGATCAAAGTTTAAATAATTTTATTATAAACGGCAAATATTTCGCTGTTGTAGAGTAGCGTTAGGTTCTAACTTGCATGGGACCCTTGTTCTTCTCCGAGTCCCAATGTCCTTTACTCCTTACCTAGGGCTATTTATTACCTATATCCATTTGCGTTGCGTTAGTGTTAACTGTAACTCCTCTTTGCCTTACCTATCCAGAGAGTCTCGCCTCTCTTTGAGGCGGCTTGCCTTTTTGGGTATCTAAGATACACTCTATCTCCAGTTCTACTGAACCAATTTTCCTCGAAAAACTTTCATTATAATTATATTACACCTCTCTACGACGTCGCATTACTGCAACTATTTTTGACGTATCATCAATTATTATTATCATAAACTCTTATCGGTTTCAAAAAGAGTATTTAATTGTATTTTACTTGTTTCGTTCAAGTTTTAAGTTTAAGGAGCCCTGTTTTTTATGCAGAGTTATATTTCGCCCCTTTTTTGTGCTTGGCATCGAAAGCTACCCCCGCCCCTTGGGGCCCGAAAGGGGGCTGTTACATGTTACATAATTTGAAGTTAACATTTTTATGTTGCTGTTAGCTAAAATTCTGTTAAAAATTGTAATGTACGTGTACGAGTTTGATATTGTGTTAGGTCTAGTAAGTTACGGTATTACGGGGCCTTTCTGTTCATTGTCGAGATAAGTCGTAGTCGGAAAACCCAGGTAAAGCCATCTCCTGGCAACCCATGTGTCTAATCCTGTGGGCCCCTTATCTTTACTTCTTCCTTCATCCGTACAGACATTCCTTTCAACGTCGCCTTAATCTGTTTACATCGAAGATTACTTCGTGACCTTGTTCCTTGTTTTTATGTAAAGTGCACGTTTAAATGTTAATGCAAAATATTAGTGGGTAAGTGTAAACTAGTTTAATTTAGTTGGTTGTCGGGTAAGCTTGTTAGATATAAATGGTGTAGTTGAGTTATACATCCTAAAATAGGCTTTGGATACGATCCAATTTTTCCCTTAACAAACAACATAAAGCGTATTTTAGAGCAAAGGTGAGATAACTCAATGAAGCAAAATGATTGATAGAACTTTCCTACATCGCAAAATTTCCACGATAAACGTGCAGCATGCCTCTAAGAATTCGGATCACGATTTATTCCAGTTATAAAGTTAATAAAATTTAGTGTATTATATTTCAGGTTGCAATAGACGGGTTATGTTTTACAGGCACGCTTTCGCGTGCTCCATTACCACGAAATTACGAAGTATTTTATAGCTTATGCATTAGAGGAAAGAGACTGATTAACCTATATCAGTTATTCTCAATATTTTATTCTGGCCGTATCCACATTTATAGTAAAGTTAGTTTATTGCGTTCTCTAGAAACCATAAACTTTAAGCTTATTAATTAAGGCGGTAGTCAAAGTATTTCAACATCTCAAATAAAATATTGAATACGTTTAACTATTTCAAAACTCTACCTATATACGAAATTTCAAGTTTCTAGGATTGCTAGTCGTGCCTTAGAATTATGACGGGCCAATAGATCAGTGACATAATAAAAAAAACTTTAGCCCATATATCTTGTGAAATAATATGGGTGTAGAGGTGCGAAATTTTTATTTCTGGTTCAGTTTGTAATGAATCTAACTTAAAACTAATTTTTCATATCTATAAGTATATTTAATAAGATAATAGAGGGGGGTTCAAAATGCCTTGAGATGGTTCCGGTAAAGGATGGCACGGCTGTGCTTGACTTGGAGGAGGCACTACCGTGCCCCCAGATTTACAAACATTAAAACACAGTGTCACTTAAGAAGAGTGTAGCTTTCTATTAGTTAAAGAATTGTCAGAATCAGATCAGTAGTTCCAGAGATTATCATCTCAAAAAAACGTACAAACCATTGTACCTCTACATGATAGTAGTATAAATTTAGATTTATAATTTTAATAAACTAAGGCATTTAATTATTGGCTTGCCATTCACGATCACGCAATATGCACTACGATATAGCCACTGAGCCCAAGCATTAAAGAAGCAATAGGACGAAAATGGAAATGGATGAACAAGTAGTTAGGTCAACAGATGGAAGGTGGGCTAAGAAAATCATAGAATGGACTCGTTTAGAATTCAAGAGGAGAAAAGGAAGGCCCAGAGTAAAGTGGGACGAGCAAGTAAGGAAATGCTGCGGAGGTGCTACCAGGAGAAGAGTAAGGAGGAAGTAAGGAAATGCTGCGGAGGTGCTACCAAGAGAAGAGTAAGGAGCAAGTAAGGAAATGCTGCGGAGGTGCTATAAGGAGAAGAGTGGCTCTTGAAAGAAAGGAATGGCTTAGGATGGAAAAGGTAAATAAGGAAGAATGGTTACACCCGGGGTGAAGCATTTTATGGTGTTATATGCATCTATTTATTTAATTATATGTAATATATATTTGGAAAATGAATTAAGGGTTATGTTGGATCAGCTCAATAACGCGGGGAAGGAAGCAGGTTTTAAAATCAACTCTGCAAAAACAAAGCTAATGACAAACCGAGAAGAAGAAAATATTAAGTTAGAAGATAACAAGTTAGAATGGGTAGAGCAAACCGTGTATTTAGGACAGATAGTCTCTTTCAAAAACGGGATTAAGAAAGAAATCGACGCTAGAATATCCCTAGCATGGAAAAAGTACTGGGCATTAAAATTCATATTTAAAAGTAATATGGCAATGGAGTTAAAGTGCCGAGTATTTGATTCATGTATAATCCCATGTCTCATATACGGATCACAAACATGGTCGATAACAAAGAAAGATGGAGAAAAGCAGCGGGCTATGGAGAGGAGCATGATCGGTGTAAAGAAAAGAGATAGGATTCGAAACGAAGAACTTAGGAAGAGAACTGGAGTCAGAGATGTAATAAAGGAAGCTAAATCATTGAAGTGGAAATGGGCAGGACACATTGCAAGGATGACGGATAACAGGTGGACGAGGAAAATAACTGAATGGTACCCGCGGGGCGAGAAGAGAAGCAAAGGAAGACCGCATAGGCGTTGGAGGGACGATATAATAAAAGAAGTTGGTACAACCTGGATGAGAACGGCGCAAGACAGAGAACTTTGGCATTCCATGACGGAGGCCTATGCCCAGAGATGGGTCTAGTTCCTCGAGATACAGAATTAAAAATTATAATGAAATAAATTTTCTTAATATAAATTTCTTAAAAACAATATAGATATAAAAATGTAATAGGAGTAGAAATTTAGAATGATGTCAAATCATTTCATATACTATTTGTATATACATGTATGTATGTGTGTATGTATATGTATGTATGTATGCATGTATATATGTCTATATATAAAAAAGAAAAAAGTATCTTTTTGTTTTTATTTTATTTTTTAAACAGATAGTATAAATCTCTAAACAAGTATTTAAATGTTTTGTTATAATTATTGTTTATGATAGAAGGATATCCGTATGTTTCTTTTGTTTTAATTTACACTGAAATGTGCTGTAGATCAATTTCATATAAATCGATACTATAGATATATTCAAATAGGAACGTATCATTTAAATATTTAAACTGTATTAAGAGTTCAAATTATTGTTTTTGTTTTTATCAGGGTCTCCTATGTAATATAGTATCATTCATTACTGTATACCGAAGAACCAAATAAAGGCTATATTATTATTATTATTAATATATATTTGGGTGTATGTGTGAGTGTTTATGTATGTGTGTTATGATTATATATTATATATTATAACCTTTAAAATTTATTTTAAACTTAATTTTTATAATTTATTGGATAGTTATTTTTTATCTTACGTCGGGTAATGAAATAACTATCCAAGTCTAGTTTAGGTATATTTTTTTTAATGTAATATAATTATCGTTTACCATTGAGGGTTCAACGAACATTAGAAGATAAGGAGCCCGGCTTTGTTTACATCCGAGCGGCGAGCCCGAGCTACCTTCCCTTCGAGTCAGTCGAGACCCAGCAGTCTACGGGACGGTTCTCGACAGCCCCGAGTCTATTATTTTAGAGTTTTACGCGTAAGCGGATTACGCGACGTACAACTTTTATTTTTCTCATCTCGTGACTTCAGTGTCAATCGAAGTCAAGAGTGACCGCACCCTGAGCGGATTTTATTTGTCCGTCGCACTAAAGTGGCCATCAGCCGTAGGTGTTTTGTTCTTTTCTTGGACAGTGTTGCGAGTGTGGAAAGTGTAAGAACAAATTACTCCCTGTGGAGGATTGTCGGCCATGATGACTCACTTTGGAGAACAACTCTAAAATTTCAGCTGTCATCCAACTTTAGTTAGTGTCCTGGAAACTCAGCTGATCAGGCATTGAACCCTCAGCGGAACGATAAGTTTTCTTGTTTTAAATTTTTTTCCCCTTTAGGAATATATATATATATTTTTTTTTTTGTTATTTGACCTTTATTTTCTTCCTCCCTTCAGGCCTTAACATATTAGTATTTTTTTTAATTTTGGACGCTCCCTATGGCCTTAAGGGCGATTTAACGCCTAGTAATTTATTTTAAATGTGAGGTTATTATTTTCGTTTGTCATTTTTTTTTTTCTATTTATATTTTTTTTTGTTCTTGGGAGCTATAAGGGCCCACCTAGAATTAAATTTGTCTAGCCTTTTTATTTCGTTTTATTTTATTTAAAGTTATAATAAGTGTAGAGTTTTTTTTTTTTGTAATAACCACTGTTATTATAAATTGTGGGATAGGCCGGAGTAGAAAATTATTATTATTGCGAATAAGTTGTTTTGTATTTTTTTTTATTTTAGTCTTGCGGTGTTTACTTTTGGACGCAAAAGTAAACTCACTTACTCAGGCAAATATAGGGTTTTTTTTTGTATTAACTAAATCTATTAGGTTGTTATTTTTGTAAGCTTATTATAATTTATAAGATGATGCTGTAGGGTTTTTTTATTTATTTATTTTTGTATTTCCCTCCACCCGTACTTTCTTTTTATTTTTTTTTCCCGAGGAATTTCTTCGTTTATCCTCCCGCCTTACCTTTTACATCAGAAACGAAGTGGCGCTTACCTTTTTCTTTATTTCCTATCATTACTCCTATTTTTTTCTATTATTCCTATTATTATTTATTATGTCCTATTTCCTCAGTTCCTTTTCTTTGTCCTTTTCAAGTTTAATATTAATTTTTCCTCTTTAATTAATTCCTCCCTTTCCAATTATTTTTGTGTTTTGTTGTATTACACCTACACCCGACCGACTGAGCTGAGGCATACGTTACAATATATATTAAAATTGTTAAATATAATAATAATTATAAATATATCATGTTTGTTAGCATAATTATGTCTGGTCTGTACTTACAATAAAGAACTGCTATATGTAAATTTAATAAGAACTGCCATAAGGCTACCACAGCAAAAGCCGATTTCCATGAAAATGATTTGTGTGTGCTAGAGACGTTTTGTAACTTTAAGCATGCAATAAATAGTTATTTATTTATTTAAGGAGCGGTCAGCTGGCTTATACTTATGATGAAGTAGGAACCAGAACCACCAAGTTTATGACCCATAAACTTGGTCTCTGGCTAATTTAGAGAAATAAAATATGATATATCTTGTGGAAACAAATGGAAAAAAATTGAAACATTTTCTTTAAGCGAAGAATCTGCTTTATTATATTAATTATTTACCACCGACTTTTTACTGTTTTCTCAGCCTTTCCCAACTTTCTGACACAGCCAAATCCTTATTAATAAGACTAAAAACTTCTCATCATTCTTCTTATTGTTCAAGAATAAGGGAAGCTCAGAAATGATTTCTTTGTATTCCTTCCTTTTGTCTTCTATAATCGACAGACAAAGGGTTATTTATCGAGTTTTAATAAAGAAACACGCCTTACCTCTCTTGTAATAGATGTTATAAGTAAATAAGTGAAGGCTACGATCAATAAGAGCAAATTGATTTTATTGTAATAAAAGTAAGAGTATAGAACAGCTTATCTTACTTTTTTGTGGGTCATTAGGTGTACTGTAGACTCTTTAACAAATAAAATAGATAATGTTTAAAACAGACCAATATATATATTACTTATCCAAAATTTTATAATAGACTTGTTTATGAAATACTCTAGTTTATCGATTCACCTCTACCCCGGAAATTGTTTTAACAAGGCAACACTGCGGGAAGCCACACTTAATGCTCTTTAACATACAGGTAAACGTTAAACTTGATCGCTTCGTTTATTGTTAACATATTTAATAATGCAAAGTGGCGAAGAGGGCGCCAAGTCTATACTAAACCTGTTTGACACACAAGTTATACATAATACACCCTTTATAACTTCTGTGTTTAGCAGGTTTAGCATAGACTTACCGCCTTCTTCACCACTTACCTTTATAAAGTATCACTTATAATAAAAATGTATTCGAGTTTGTCAGAATGATTTTTATATTTCATTATCAGTGTTGTATTCAGAAGATAAAAAAATATATTGAATATCTTAATTATTTCTTTAATATCAACAAAGAAAATGTATTCGAGACAATTCAATTTCTTTTAGATAAGGATTATATGAAAGGGATACTTGATATTGTTCGGTTAAAACGTAAAATTATGAAAAGTATACAGTACTGTTTACTTAAAAGATTGTTTAATGATTTCCTTTACGGAGATGAGGGAATTATAACAGTAAGAGGATATGAATTACCCATGGCTGTGGTCGAAGGGTCAAGCACGAGTGGGGGCAAAACATGCCTCCTACACATCCAACCTGTTTAATGTCTCTTCCTCAGTGTATCTGCGGCATTATTCTATTAGGCATAAGGCGTCCCGTTCATCAGCCCATTTAACATTGCTCCTTACGACCACGACAACGAACAGGTAAGTCCTTATTCTTTGATACACTTCAAAGACATCATAAAACAGTATTCTTTACTAACTTTATTACACACACACACACACACACACACACATATATATATATATATATATATATATATATATATATATATATATATATATATATATATATAACAGCAATTTAATACCGTGTTTGCACACTGCAATAGCCTACACAATTTGTGAGAGACACCAAGGGACACAGCGTGACACAAAGGAACTGTTCTAACATAAGACATTACGTCATTAAGATGTTTGCTCGGCATTACGCCATGTCCTGCATCGTTTCGTCGCGTCCGACTCATCAGGGGCCCGACGATGCCCACCCAACACTAGACCTTTTATGGTCAGGGATGCATTATTAGTTAGATTTAGCCTGGAGGGAAAGGATCTTTTAAAATAGGGATTGAGCACTAAGCACACCCCCTGGGTTGAGAAGTGTCGCCAAGAACTTGGAAAAAATCTACATCAAACTACCACTGTGCGCGCGCATAGGTAGGCCCAATTTCTTCCCGACTGTTATCCCCACTGTTTATTTTGAATAAAAGGTTACAATCTAACATTTTTTAATGAAATATTTTCTTGTTTTAAGGGTTTTTTATTTCAATTTACAGTCTTAATTTAATATATTAATAAAATTTAGCTATTAGAATAGTTTTTTATAACCGAATAATTAATATTAATTAATTTGGAAACGGGTTGTTTCTATTGCAGAATTAAATTTTTACAAATTTTAACAACTTACCTTTGTAACTGCAAACACAGTAAACAAGATTGGTTAAATATATTCCAAAATCACTAAAAAATAAATTAATTGTACTTAAGAGAAAACAAAACATAAAGCAAGGAAAAAATCACAAACTACCAAACAAGGAGAAATATGAAACGCGAGGAAAGATAAATAAAAACATAACCTGATCGAATTTTTAAGAATTTTTCCTACTCTTCTTGATCTTCTACAGTTATAACCATACGGAAGGTAATCGATCCTACTAAATTTTCCAAGTTCTTGGCGACACTTTTGTCGCCTAGTGCTCAATCCCTATTTTATCAGTCGCCTGGAGGGGAATGTAATGTCCGGGAAAGCCTCAAAGAAGGTTATAATTAAGTGCCGTTTTTCAATAGGAAAATAGCAATGGTTAGTCTTTACTTCGTTCAGTAACCAACAAAAAGCATGAAACAAATTACATTAGTGGTAAAGGGCGAGGCATAATCATCTTCATCTATAAAATCTAT
Source organism: Gerris lacustris (assembly GCA_951217055.1). Taxonomy (NCBI): domain Eukaryota; kingdom Metazoa; phylum Arthropoda; class Insecta; order Hemiptera; family Gerridae; genus Gerris; species Gerris lacustris. The sequence continues at coordinate 27,460,643 of OX578285.1, forward strand.
ATAGAGAGATAATATCTACCTACACTTACAGAGATTGAAAGAGGGGGAAGGTTAACAAAGACACAATGCAAGTAGAATGTATCATATGACTTCGTGGTCTTTCGGCAGAATATGATTTCTTACCCCTATGCCTTATTCTTACCCTTATAACAATAAACTTCTTTTTAATTAACCAAATAAATAAACTACGGAGAATTTAAGCAAACATCCTCGATCTTCGATACATCAAACCAATCGAGATTATATGTGTAAAATCAAATTAAATACATATAAAATCAATCCCCCCCCCCCCCCTCCTTCTTCTAAAAAACGTATTTATCTTATTTTACTTCCACTTGCCTCTAAATCTTGTTACCTAAATTTCCCTAACTCCTGACTACCTAGCAAGCTGAAACTTGCACAGATTATTTATTTCTGACGACCATACCATAATTAGTTAATAGTTAATTAATTAATTAATTAACTATTTATTGATAAGTTAATAATTTTGTTGGTTTTTTATTTGTCTCTTAATCTTGTAAACTAAATGTAACCAACTCCCAGACTATTTAGAAAGCCGAAACTTTAACAAATTATTTAATACTGGCTTACAATACAATAATCAGTCATTAGTTAATTCATTTGTTAACTACTAATTAATTAGTTAATAAAATTGTTAACTATTAAATAATTATTAATCAATTTGTTTGTTTTCTGTTTGTCGTTAAATTTTAGGTATAGCTTAAATTTGACTCACTTCCGAATTTGGCAGGAATTATCCTTGAAGTTATTACAAGCGACATATATAAAGGATTTTTCATTTTTGGAGTCGCGAGGTCTATACTATTCACAGAACTACTAAAGGTCGACCAAGAAGTCATGGAAATCTGAGGAGTGCGCTAGTGTCGTTGTTTTGGTCTCATGTAGTCAGTTTTTAATAAAATAGACCACTGTGTGAAAAACAAGGTGTTGTTCTTTTGTTATTAATAATTTTATTTTGGATAATTTCTATATTTTTAAAAAAAAATTTTGCAACAGGCAACAATGTACCTGATAAGAAATCACTAATAATATGCGATAATATCTTTATATTATTATTTATTGATTATTCATAATAATATTCTTGAAATTTAAATCAATTTTCTTTTTTTTAATCTAGTTTTTTTCATCCTCTTTATTTCTGAGTTTGATTTATTTTTTTATTTCTGTTTTATTTATTACTTTTTCTTATTTCTGGATTTTAGTTGTTACTTTTTTGTGAATTATTTTTGTACTATTACCTCTCTCGGATTGTTTTTGGCAATTTTCTCTTTGGTAAATTAAATTTCCTGGTATTAATAAAAACATGGATAATAACATGAATTCAAAATTAGGAAGATTACTCTTAACAGTCAAGGACATGGGATCGTTTGCAATGTGTATTTGTATTTTAAACACAACAGCATTGGCGGGAGGGGCAGTTCAACAACAGAAGTGCCTATCCATACAGATATTAATTGTCGTGGAGAGCAATCATTTTTAGGGACCGTAGGCAAAACCAAGGACCCTTATATTTTCCTGCGTGTGTCTGTCCGTCCGTCCTCTCGCGTGCTCTCACAGCTTTACCTTTCGTCCGATTACTTTGAAATTTGGCATGTATGTATCTTGTACCTGCCCACATATTTTAAAAATATAGCGACTTAAAAAAATATTTTTCAAAAAAATTAGGGTAAAAAAACTTAAGGGTTAAAATTTTTTTATATTTTTTCGACACCGTGAGGGGTATCATATGAAAGGGTACGTCGAGCTGATTACAAGAAATATAATTCTTTGGTTATAACTTTGATAGGGCGAGCGTAGGCGAGTTTGAAGCAGGTTTGCAACGTGTCCCCCCCCCCCCCCCCCTCTATCTCGGTTATGTGAAGTGCAAAAAATCTGAAAAAATTCCTGAACATTCTTCGACCAAAAGTAAAGATACCACTTTTTGGAAATTTCGAAAACAATATTATTTTATTTTTTATTGACAAAATACGTTTTTTTATAATATGGTCTTTTCGATGTATTTATATGGTTGTAGTCCGGTTCAGTGGCAAAAAAAATACTTTATCAGAGTGTGTTTTGAGAATATCAGAACCTTAGAATGGTTCAAAGTAAGCTTTTTAGTATTTTAAAAAAACACGGTTTATACACTTAACAGTTAAACACTATACAGGTTGGTCCTAAAGTCTCCCCCCCCCCTCTTAAATTTTGAACGGTTTGAGATAAATTAATGAAACTTGGGGGATCTCTACCATGCAAAGGGAAGTTTGTTTTCATGCAATCACCTACTAGGGGCAACCACCCACTTTGCCCCCAGGCCACCCAACTTCAAAATTTCAAATTGAAGTGTATATTTTTGATAGCATATTTGGATTCTACAGTGAAAAATAATAAACTTTTAGTTGAAACTTTTTTTTCTATTTCCAATATTTTGCCCCCCATAGGGGGACAAAGATAGCAAAATAACCCTTACTATCATGCGTTGTAAAATCTAAACGGTTACAGATAAATTAATGAAACTTAAGGGATCCGTACCATGTAAAGGGAAGTTTGTTTTTATGCAATCGCGCAGTAGGGGCAACCTCCCATTTTGCCCCCAGACCACCTAACATCAAAATTTTAACCTGGAATGTATATTTTTGATAGCAGATTTAGATTCTACGGCAAAAAAAAAATATATTTTACTTCAAACGTTTTTTTCTATCTCCAATATTTTGCCCCCCATAGGGGGGCAAAGCTATAAAAAGGGTAGATTTCAGCGCCTGATGGCAAAATGGAGGTTGCCCCTAGTACGCGAGTTGGTGATTACGCACTTCCCTTTAAATGGTACAGATCCCCCAAGTTTCATTACTTTATTTCAAACCGTTTAGATTTTATAACGATCTAAGTGTTATTTTCTTACTATTTCGGAAGGGATATTTTGCTATCTTTGCCCCCCTACAGGGGGCAAAATATTGGAGATAGAAAAAATAGTGTCGATTAAAAGTTTATTATTTTTCACCGTAGAATCCAAATCTGCTATCAAAAATATACACTCCAATTTGAAATTTTGAAGTTGGGTGGCCTGGGGGCAAATTGGGTGGTTGCCCCTAGTGGGTGATTGCATGAAAACAAACTTCCCTTTGCATGGTAGAGATCCCCCAAATTTCATTAATTTATCTCAAGCCGTTCAAAAGTTAAGAGGAGGGGGGGAGACTTTTGGACCACCCTGTATAGTGTGGCCTACGGACCCTCGCTGTGTGCTGACCAGCACACACTTGACCTGTTTATTATAATAACAAATACATATTAAGTTTGTTCCAGCCCCGTTATTTGTAGCGTCCTTTGCATTTGTATCATCCCGTGGATTTGTGGATCGTACAAAAATCGTTTAGGATAGTTATGACTATGATTCGTACTGTATAAAAACAAACAAAACAGGAAACCTAACAGATTGGAAACCTTCCTGTTGTTATTCGTGAGATTTGACATAACTGCACATGTCATACAAACTAGAAATGGGTATTGTCTTAACACCCGACTATACTAACTTCGGCAATACTGGGAAGTTCCAACTTTAAACGAAGCTAAGCTTTCAGTTTCTCCCATGTTCATGACTTCTTGGTCGACCTTTAGTATCGTGATGTTAAGTGCAAAAAAATAAATTATTGTTATGATAACGGTTTAAATTTCAAAGAATCTTTGCTGTTAAAGGGAAGTGGGATTCTCTTTGAAAGACAAGTGAGGCAAGTTTTTGAAGGGAACTATACAAAGTAGTAGAGTACAAACTGAGACCATAGCTTTCCTAAGAGCAAACATTCCTAAGAGTTCTCCTCTTCCCAAGCACAAACTCCTTCCTAACTTAAGTACAGTTTCACTTTACTGCCATATTTTATCTCTTTATTCAAATTATTCTCAAATAATTTACATTACTTTTCACCAACACTCCTAAGAGTCGTTGTATTCTTTACTATTCATCTGTAGCTATTCTTCCGTTTAGCTCTTCGCTTTATCCTTTTTTATTTTCTCTTTCTATCACATAATTGCTTTACATTTAATTTCATCATTAAATTGTCCCGTTTCATCATCATTCCTCAAATTCCACACTTATCCCATTCAAATCTAAATTCTTTCAGACTCTATGTCTCCGGTGACATAGATGACAAGTAGGAAAACCGTAACATCAACGATGACTACTAAAGTGGAGAACAGTTTGTTAAAATTATATATTAAAACTATTCCGCACTATGACGCCAATTAACACTTGTGAAAAGTGTTTAATTTGTCATGCCATTTTGTCAAAAAACATCAAACTCCCCCCCCCCCCCCCCCCCCCCCCCCCCCCCCCCCTATACTAATTTCATGTTTACAAACCAACGAAATCCTTTTTGCGTGAGACTTCACGCACAACCAATTTATTTTATTTAATGGGTTTGCACACAACCTTCAAGAAACATTCAAGTTATTTTACTAAACGAGAATATCTAGATTGCACAATTTCCTAAATACGAATACCTCCCCCTCTTCTTGGAGAAATAGTTATTTACGCACCAAGGGAGTAAAGTAAGTGATTGAACCCTGAGCCAACAAGTCGGTTCCTGAGGCGAAGCCGCAACCATAGCGTTCTCTCCTGAGGCGGAGTCGAGGGAGTTAATTATCGCGAGGGTGCAAGTGATTTTTACTCCCGAGGTACGTATAAGATTTTACCTCCAGATGGGAGAAAATAATATGGAAAGATTTTGATTTTAAATTATATTATTCAACAAAAAATACATATTTTTATATTTATGTAAAACAAAAAAAAAATAGTTGGATATAATATTAACAATTCTCTAAATAAGTTTAATCACGTTAAAATTAAATTATAGATAGTAATTATTTTAATTTCAATGCTAAAATTAAATGGGAGAATCAGCTGGAAGCTGAGTCATGTATTGAATGGTATTGACAACTGATATATTTATACATACATGGATTAGTATATCTACATTTAGAAATTATTTTTTAACTTTTAACTTGTGTTTCTTTAACTGATGAATCACTGTGGCAACCGTTGTGGAGGTTACATAACATGTGTGAAGATGACATTATATATAGAGATGATTAGTAATGACGTCACAAGATGGCGTAAGCTTTCGATAATTTATTCGATTCGGTTTGTTATGTTCCTTTTCCTTATCACCTGTTATAAATCCCATGTAAAATGAATGGGAGAATTTTCTCAACTTATTAAATAATTAATTATTAAATTATTATTAATTTATAAGACTTTTCAACCTTTGAACGTTATTATACTAAGTCTATTTTAACAATGTAAGATAGGAAAACATTAAAAATTGCCGTTCTAGTGGTTTAAAAAAGTATTATTGTGAGTGTGTTTTATTGTGGTGATACCGTCCGGGTCCGTTCTTATTTATTGTTTATTTTTTAAATCGTTTTTCTATTTTAGTTTGTATATTATGTCTTCCACCTTCTCGAGCGTTATGAAAATTTCATCTATACTTCATTTTTTTCGGAGGACAAAGCTATTCTTCGTAAAAGTATGTCAGAGTACTTAAGTAATATTAAATTAATGTATTAAATTAGTTTTTTAATCAAAATTTTAAACAAGTATACATGCGAGGCACTCATATCTTATTTTATTATACTCGTTAATATAGATAACAAAAAATACACAAATAATAATAGTAATAACAGTCTGCTCTTTGTCTCGTCATCAACGTCTTTTTCCTAGGCTGATCAGTGATCTATCGTATAGTATATAATTATGTTCCAACATCGGTTAAATATAATGCACATTGTAAGTAACCAGGAACAAAATATTATTAGCAAATAATCTTTTATTACCTGGCAGATTAAGTATCACTATCTTTCTACAAGTCCTGTACCCTGAGTATACTTAATTGAGTTTCAAAACGAGGAAAATTTATTTTCGGACACACAATATGAACACGAACACACCCTGTGAATTTTTATGGCAACAGGAAATACAAAAAATCAAGTATAAAGATTAATAACTCAAATAGCTTTTTCGATGATATGACCCTTCACACAAATACTCATTTTAAATAACTGAAACGAAAGTTTTTAATGTTTTCTTTGTTACACTCGTTAAAAAAGACTTGGTACAACAATGTTCAAAGGGTTAAAACTCTTATAAATCAATAATAATTTAATAATTCATTATTTAAAAAGTTGAGAAAATTCTCCCATTCATTTTACATGGGTTTAATAAGAGGTGATAAGAAAAAGGAACATAACAAACACTGAGTTAAATTATCGAAAGCTTTTTTGACGTCACACTAATCATCTCAATTTAGGCATTAAAAAAAAGTTAGTAAATGAAATGTGTATTAGCACCAACCTTATTTACTTGTGCTTTATCTAGGGCAACACTGGAGGGAATCATGAAAGTTCATGATTCTCTTATTTTTCATTACTCCCTGTTTAACCCGACCGGTGCAATGAGTAACTCCCCCCCAACTCCCCCCTGTAAACTAAGGAGGAAAGTACACTTTTTCTCCCTGCTGGAGGTAAAATAGTTTGAAAAAATTCCTTATTAGTAATCAGGAAACAATTTCAAAAGTTGAGGGTAAAGACTGAGGTAGTTTCCTTCAGTACTGACTAGAATATAAGACAAAGATGTGCGACTATCACTCTACAATAGATTAGTTGTTAATAATGAACATTTCATTAATATAATGTAAGATAGGATCTGGAAACTTCATTACAGACCCCCTAAATCCAGAAAACAACCCATTTAGTTAATTTAGTAAGACATTACAAAACAAGAAACAAATTATTAACTAAGTAAAATGCGGGTAGCTTCTCTTGGATATTTTATTTTCTTTTATTCAGGAGTCAGTAGATAAAGTATCGGCGTGGTTGTGGTTAAAGGTGGATTCACACCTACGGTCACGGACAGGGCTGATCACGGTCGGGTCAGATCAGATCAAGATCCCTTTCTATGTTTTTATATAGAAGCATTCCCACCTTCGGCACGGTCCGGTCAAACACAGGGCACGGTCCGATCAGGGTTGCTTGCCGAGCGATCTAGACCGGAGCTTGCGCTGTGCGTACCGTGATCAGACCGACAGTGTGAGAGCCTTACAGACAGTCAACTCTCGGTTCGCCTCCAATCTACTGGTTTTTATTGCCATTGCCATAGGGTTTTTACTAAATTTATTTCGTTTGAGAACCTTTCTTTACATTGTGCCTTATAATTGTTTCTTATTTTGTTTATTGTTTATTGTTTTGTTTAATGTTTCTTATTTTGTTTATGGTTTCTTATTTTGTTTATTACTTCTTATTTTGTTTATTGTTTCTTATTTTGTTCATTGTTTCTTATTTTGTTTATTTTTTCTTATTTTGTTTATTGTTTCGCATTGTTTATCTCGGGATGAATGATGAAAAATTGATCGAATATGTTCGAGAACAAAAGGTTCTGTATGATTTTTCTGACCCTTTTTACAGCGATAGTAGTAAAAAATGCAAAAAGTTTACACAGGGTTAAATTACTGAGAGACATTATAGTGGTACGTATATGATGTAGTGTTGAGGGAAGGAGATTCTGCTTTTAACCGACTGTTGCCTGCCCGGACAGAGGGAATGGGTAGACCGAAACCGTGCCGTGCCCTGTCCGTGACCGTAGGTGTGAATCCACCTACAATCTAAAACTGGCTCGTTACCTGACAGGTGACCTAAACAGATAATCTACCCTTTTTAAATAGTCATCTATGTTCTATATATTTTTTAAGACGAGGTCATCTTATACATTTTAATGATATTTTGCATCCGGGGGTCCTTTAACTTGGACAGTTATGTTTCTTGGACACGCCTGCATAGTTCCAGGGAGAGAGCCATGTTTTTCTGTGTTACTTGTACGAGTACTTGTCTGACCGGAGTCTGGAAACACTATTTTAGCACCTGCCAATGATATATGTCTAGCAATGATATATGTAATGGATAACGAGGAGTTAGTATATCGTATAATTGCCATAAGTAACCTGATAGGCGGCACTTCGCGGTAGTAGTAGTAAGGACCTAGTACAAGTACTAGACGGGTAGGACGAACCTCTTGATTGCAATTAGGCAATCTTCTAGGCCCATTTTACTAGCCCCGTGGTAGAGAGTTCAGCCACTTGACACATTATACCTCTGTACATTGTACCGCCGAAGTGAGTATGATGTAATCATATAAGAGAGCCGTATAAATCAGAGCATCACGGCGAGGGATTGAACCCTCGTACCGTCCTCGATACTGAGATGGCCAAGCAGACGTGATAAGTAATTTAATCCACACGGCCACGCTTACTGGAGTGTATAATAGGGACCATTAAATTTATATTGACTAACAAGTAACTTTTCTCTTTGAACAGGGTACCTGTTGGATTTCACGCTATGCGTGGTTCGTCCTGGATATGACAATTATACAGGGATGTCTACCCTATTGTTTAGGGACAAGACTAGATTTTTATTTTTTATTCCGGGGGGCTTTTACACCCGAAGACGCAGGCCACATAGGTAGGCCCATAGAACAAACCCGGGTTAGAGACCGAAATTTTCACACACTCAAATGAAGATATATGGTCGTTAACCATCCTAGTTGTGTACCATCCTGTCGTTAACCCTCCTAGTTGTATTACAACCAAGAGTGTTATCATCATGGTTTCCAGGCCGAAACCTAGTGGCGCCACTCTTTTGAGAAGCTTCCCATTTGTTTAAACAATGCTGGGTGGACATTGAGCGAGGGGCCCGGTCCAGGAATCGAACCCAGAGCTGTGGTCAGAAGCGGCAACCCATCCATCAACTGACCCTGCTCGAGGCTGCTTAACTTGCCTTATCGCAAGGCGAGTGCTCTAGCCTCCGAGCCACCCAGGCCCCCAGACTAGATCTTAAACTGTCCACGTCACAACAGGACAGGATTGCGATAAGTTACATCAAGCGGTAAATTTCATTGAAGAAAGAGTATTTGCTCCAAAAACGCTTAAACTAATAACAATTGAGGCGTTAGACATATTTCACTAAAACTTAGCATCGGGTTTAGTGCCGGTAAAAAGGTAATGAAAAACTCGTCGACACGTGACACATTTGTCTATCATATGACTCCTAGGCGTGTCTTTCCCTTTTCATATTAATTATCAGCGCTGACGGTAACATAGAGGTCGAAACCTAGTTGTGAAAATAATATTCAATTAGTGGAGAGAAATTGCTTGATATTTATTTAAATAAATGTTTATCTCTAAAACTGGGAAATAATTAATATCCTCTAGAATGATTAATCCATAAATCGAGCAAATTATATCCCTCAATTTATCTCGGTTGGTTTTTGTTTATTCGTGGTATTTAATTTCCCTTATAATTCGATTCAAATCAGTGAAAGTCCGGGTCGTGGTTAAACAGAGGAATTAGATGGTTTTCCTTCGATGCGGAGCTCCGTTACTTTTCTACTCCGTATATTTGAAAAGGGCGTTAATCAAGAAGCCGAAATAATGACGATAGAACAGAGGGAAAAACTTGTTTCACATTACCGGACCTGAAGATGACTAGTCAAGGGTCTGTCAGCCTCAGAAGTTGAGTTAATTAGTCATGGAAAAAGGGTGGCCTTAAGTAATCGAGTGACTGGATGAAACGACCGCTTTAAGCATAACTAATTATACCTCCGTCGCCAACTAAACCCATCCAATCGATAAAATGTTTGTGCATTGCTTATGTTAAAACTTAATCCACACATTGCTCAATGAGTAAAGTATGCTCTTTTTATGCTCTTATTCTAATATGCTCTTTTCTTAATATTTGCTAGTATGGTTTGCTTAGAAGGGCGACCGCGTTTTAACTTTTATATGTAAGAGCAAATCCATACATTAATTATATTAAGATTTATATTTATATAAATAGATAATAATATATCATGTGCAATTTTATAGATATCTATAATAATCTTAAAGAGAAAGAATAAACCACAAGAAAATCAAACAAATGTCAATAGTATATATACAAATAAGAATATTATATAATATTAATTAAATACAAAAATAATCTCAATTAAAAACGTCGACACAAAAAAAATAAAACAAAAGAAAGCAAGAAATCCAAATAAACAAGCCGGGAATATAATAAACGACCGTAGAGGAATTATTAGAATGGTAGAGAAAGACAAAGTATGTAGCTCTTGAAGTCTCAAAGAGCAATGAGCTCAGGTTTGGTTTACTCGACCTATACTGTCCCCCCTGTATTCAGCATTGCCCACTACATCCAGCCCTTCTCAACACCCAGCCCTTCTCAACGTCCAGCCCTTCTCAACATCCAGCCCTTCTCAACATCACTTCGTCCACCTTGCCCATGACTCTCCGCCTCCACTTTCCCTTCTGCACATTTATTATTTTAATCATTAAATTAAAAATATTTATAAACGTATATGTAATATATATATATATATATATATATATATATATATATATATATATATATATATATATATATATATATATATATATATATATATATATATATATATATGTATATATATATATATATATATATATATATATATATATATATATATATATATATATATATATATATATATATATATATATATATATATATATATATATATATATATATATATACAGGGTGGTCCAAAAGTCTCCCCCCCCCCTTTTAACTTTTGAACGGTTTGAGATAAATTAATGAAACTTGGGGAATCTCTACCATGCAAAGGGAAGTTTGTTTTCATGCAATCACCCACTGTGCCCCCAGGCCACCCAACTTCAGAATTTCAAATTGGAATGTATATTTTTAATAGCATATTTGGATTCTACAGTGAAAAATAATAAACTTTTACTTGAAACTATTTTTTCTATCTCCAATATTTTGCCCCCTACAGGGGGGTAAAGATAGCGAAATAACCCTTCCGAAATAGTAAAAAAATAACACTTAGATCGTTATAAAATCTAAACGGTTTGAAATAAAGTAATAGAACTTGGGGGATCTGTACCATGTAAAGGGATGTGTGTAATCATCCACTCGCGTACTAGGGGCAACCCCCATTTTGCCCCCAGGCGCTGAAATCTACCACTTTTATACCTTTGCCCCCTATAGGGGGCCAAATATTGGAGATAGAAAAAAAAGTTTCAAGTAAAATATTTTTATTTTTTACCATAGAATCTAAATCTGATATCAAAAATATACATTCCAGGTTAAAATTTTGAAGTTAGGTGGAATGGGAGGTTGCCCCTACTGCGCGATTGCATGAAAACAAACTTCCCTTTACATAGTAAAGATCCCCTAACTTTTATTAATTTATCTCTAACCGTTTAGATTTTACAACGTATTATCGGAAGGGTTATTTTGCTATCTTTGCCCCCCTGTAGGGGGCAAAATATTGGAGATAGAAAAAATAGTTTCAAGTAAAAGTTTATTATTTTTCACTGTAGAATCCAAATATACATTCCAATTTGAAATTCTGAAGTTGGGTGGCCTGGGGGCAAAGTGGGTGGTTGCCCCTAGTGGGTGATTGCATGAAAACCAACTTCCCTTTGCATGGTAGAGATCCCCCAAGTTTCATTAATTTATCTCAAACCGTTCAAAAGTTAAGAGGGGGGGGGGAGACTTTTGGACCACCCTGTATATATATATATACATACACATACACACACACACACACATATATATATATATATATATATATATATATATATATATATATATATATATATATATATATATATATATATATATATATATATATATATATATATATATATATATATATGTGTGTGTGTGTGTGTATGTATATATATATATATATATATATATATATATATATATATATATATATATATATATATATATATATATATATATATATATATATATATATATATATAGAGAGAGAGAGAGAGAGAGAGAGAGAGAGAGAGAGAGAGTTTACGGATTGAGTGCGAGTGCACCTTCTAGACATCCGCCCTGCTTGCACTTAAACTAAGAAGTTAAAAAAAATTAGTCCAATTAATAATGTACAAGGTGGTTTTTTTTTTTTTTTTTTTTTTTTTTTTTTTGTACAAGGTGTTTGCGGTCAATATTCAAAAATAGTCAGTAGTCAAGTACCTTTGGTTTTTAACACATCAAAAATAGTTACTTAGGGTAAACGCATGCCGAGGAGGTGTAGGTGTAGGTGTAGGGGTAGGTGTAGGTGAAGGTGTAGCTCGCGGTGGAGGGGGCATCACATACCGGGAAGCAGAGAAATTATTGGTTGTAACAATAAGATCAGAAATATTGTTGTTTCAAACTTCCATAATAACATAGGTAAAAAAAAACTATACATAAGAAAAAAAGTATTTCAGAAATGAGATCAAATAAAAGAAATATAAAATATTATTCAATAGAACCTACCGGTAAACGAAGGTTTGGTTACAGTTTTAATAATTATTGGTCAAAAATCATTTATATAACAAATTAGATTCGTCTTTTGATGTGGCTCTCCTACTAAAAGAGACTGTGATTTTATTGCAAAAAAATCCGTATTGTTCTCTCTTGTGTACAAAGGGTCTCAAACAAAAGTACCGGTGTGGAAATCCCACACATGACTTCCATGAAATGTTGTGGTGTCAATACGTGAGCAAGAGAGAACTCAGTATAAACTACATCGTACAAACAGCTAATATTGATTATAGTTTTGCAACAGAAAGCCAAAATTAAACAAAAATAATAATGATAATAAACACAATTAAATATATAGTTAACATAAAAATAAAATGTTACCTTATAAATGTCGGTAGAATGTAAAAAGATAAGAGAGAAAGGAGGTTTGTTTACATCTAGAGTTCTAGGTGAGTTTATGCGAAAACAAAACAAATTTATTAATCTTTATCCTTTATAACAAAAAAATTAATTATTCAATTTTTGTTTATTTGTTTACATTTTCTTTATACTTGTTTTTAACTATACGATATAAGAATATAATAATAAAAGAATTTAGAATCAGCTGGTAAAAAAAAGTCGAAAATTTAACAAAAAACTGAAAAACATGTCTCTATTTAAGGTAGAAGGGATGGTCCTACGACAAAAAGTCATAGGACCAAAGTTGTAGATCTTTTAAAATCAGTTACCGCTGGTGTTATCCGCTTTTCGATACGACTTACAGTTTAGCCGCAATTTGGTTCCGAAATAAATCGGTCAATTATTTCGAATAATATAAGAGCTCAAAGTCGAAAATTTAACAAAAATGACTATTTAAGGTAGAAGGGATGGTCCTACGACAAAAAGTCATATGACAAAAGTTGTAGATTATTTAAAATTGGTTAAACTGGTGTTATCCGCTTTTCGATACGACTTTCAGTTTAGCCGCAATTTGGTTCCGAAAAAACCTTTTAAAAAACACTAAAATACCAATATCTCCCAAACCGCTTGTCCGATTTTGCTCAAAAAGTATAGGTACAATCTACCATATAGGACACATATATACCCCAAAGGAAATTGAAATCAAATAAAGCCTACTAAAGTTATCGTCGACAGACCGATTTCGTGCTTAAGTGACTGTAGCTCCGAAACGTCGTAAGCTACGATGTTCGGGTTTGCGCCATCAGTTTTTCCGTCCAAAGTTCTAAAAAATGCCAAAAACCGCATCTCAATACGATGTCTTGAAGCGATGTTATAAAGGTTTTAAGTTCCGAACGAACGTACGTACGTACGTACATACATACGTACGCACAGACATACATGTATATGAAACGGATTTCAATGATACCCCCGGGTCCATAAGACCCCTCCTTCACAGAGATCTCGGAATCACGTTTTGGAGGGTATCACCATACTTCCATTTTCATGGAAGTAATAAATCTCTAGTATAATTAAATTTTGCTACTAATTTGGTCCATTTAGAAGCCAATTGTATTTTGTTGGGCACAGTAAACCTCAGGAAGGTCTGCACAACATAGCAACCAATAATCTCTTTACCTTCTATAATCCCTTTCTCCCTTTGACCTTTTCCGATTTTATTATATTTGACCGCGGGTGAAGAAGAGAAGGGGTTTTTGGCCCCATCTTCCTTCAATTTTCTCTGAAAGAGAAACGGCAAAGCAAAACTTTTGCGCTGTCCCCAGCTAGCTCTGAATGCTTTGGGTCTGGTAACCGTAATTTCCTTTGGAAAATATGAGAGTGAAGTAAAGTCAGAAAGGTAGAACTATGATATTATTTTCGGTGAAAAGTCGTGTCCTTTAGATACTGCAAAATGTCGTAAGCAATCTTCTTCAGAATAATCTAGAAGCAAGTTGAATGGAATCGAACTCAAAATGTACGCAAGTAATAAAGAGAAGAATGTTTTTGAGTTTTGACGTGGCATCAAACCACGAATATAGACTATGAAAATCGGACCGAGACAACTCAGACAAACTTTCTCATATACGAGTTCATAATTACTTAGCCCAGTGTTTTTCATTTATTAGTTTTCGTATGTACATTTAATTTAATTATTATTAAACATTTCATCAAAATTTATCATAAAAATAACTACTCCTTGGCGGGGAATCGAACCCGGGCTCTCCGTCGGCGTTTTAAGCTATTTTCTCAGAACCCGATTTTTTCCGGTGTCGGAGCCTGACATCCTTCCAGCTCTATTTATTAATTTATTAGGGACCGTAGGCAAAACCAAGGACCCTTATATTTTCCTGCGTGTGTCTGTCCGTCCGTCCTCTCGCGTGCTCTCACAGCTTTACCTTTCGTCCGATTACTTTGAAATTTGGCATGTAGGTGTCTTGTACCTGCCCACATATTTTAAAAATATAGCGACTTAAAAAAAATATTTTTCAAAAAAATTTGGGTAAAAAAACTTAAGGGTTAATTTTTTTTTTTTTTTTTCGACACCGTGGGGTATCATATGAAAGGGTACGTCGAGCTGATAACAAAAAGATATAATTCTTTGGATATAACTTTGATAGGGCGAGCGTAGGCAAGTTTGAAGTGGGTGTAAAACGTGTCCCCCCCCCCCCTCTATCTCGCTTATGTGAAGTGCAAAAAATCTGAACAAATTCCTGAACATTCTTCGACCAAAAGTAAAGATACCATTTTTTGGAAATTTCGAAAAAAATATTATTTTATTTTTTATTGACAAAATACGTTTTTTTATAATTATGGTCTTTTCGATGTATTTATATGGTTGTAGTCCGGTTCAGTGGCAAAAAAATACTTTATCATAGTGTGTTTTGAGAATATCAGACCCTTAGAATGGTTCAAAGTAAGCTTTTTAGCATTTTAAAAAAACACTGTTTATACACTTTACAGTTAAACATTATATAGTGTGGCCTACGGACCCTCGCTGTGTGCTGACCAGCACACACTTGACCTGTTTATATATTCAATATATATATATATATATATATATATATATATATATATATATATATATATCATAGCGCTACGGAGTATATGCTTACGCTATCTTGCGGAAGACAGTTGTTTTAATCATTTACAAACAATTATTTAAATTCCGTCCGTTCGGTGCTGCCACCTGGTGGATGGAATGTACTAGGCGACGACGTAGCCCGGACTGAATACACAGTTGACGGCCGAATCAAGACGAAGTAAGTCGTTGCCTTTATATTTTATATATATATTTTCGGTTTTTCACTCCATTTGGAGAAGAAACTTTATTTCCCTTTTTCCCCCCATTTTACAGGCTCTGTAGCCCACTCCCGGGAAAACGCTTATATCGTTAGATTCGTATTTAAATGGACCACATTTTAGAATGTTTTAATCAAAATTGTCGGAACCGTTTCGAGAAATATTTTTTTTCATTTTTTTCAGAGTTTTTGGGGGGTAGTACCCCTAAATTTGGAGCTAAAATTCATTTCTCGATTTCGCTACGGGGTATGATTTTTCAGAACATGTATGCCAAATTTCGTCAAAATCAGCCCAGTAGTTTAGGCTCCAGGAGTCTGCACAGACGACAGACACATCTTTTAAAACCCTCTTTTTTGGACTCAGGGGACCTCAAAACGTGTAAATCCATCAAAATCTAATTTTCGCGCCACCACAATACATTCTCTTTATATGAGAAAGTGAAAAAAAAGACGTGAAAGAAGGCTCATTTTGTCGGGGTTTAAGGGTCGATTTCGAAACACTATTTCTTATCGTGCCTCGAAACGCCTGTTTAGGGCCTTTTTAAAATATTTAACTTCCTATTAGAGGGAAGTAACAAGGTATAAGGGGACGGGGGGGATTTCTTCGTCGTATCTCCCAGCGGACCCCCTTAAAAGTTGCTAGAAAATTAGATTGGAAAAGTTTCAACTCAACTGGATAACGTTAACCCGTGTCTCATTAAGGGTAAAGTTTAGAAAAGATCCCAGTTTTTCCTCTAAAAAATTATAATAATTCGACCAAAAAACCTGATTCTTCTTTCATTTCATAGGACATTTTTTTGCTTTTCAGTTTAATTTTACCATTTGTTTGCTCAAACTTATAGATTTAGTAATATTAAGTATTGCTTCCGAGTTTACCGAAGGTAACGGAAGCATTGTGTTCACTTTTAAGGACGAAAAAATTTTATGTTTCCGATTTTAAAAATTCCAAGACAGAAATCCGTTTCAGACATCAGGGAATATTTTTGGTCTCGTGCCTGTCTGCCGGTCTGTGTGTCAGCGTCCTCTGAAACGTGTGATGATAACTTGAGTAAAAGTAGACCGATTTTGATGAAATTTGGTAGACATGTTCATTTTACCAATGCCCAGGACGAGTTCGTTGGACAACGTTATCCCCTCTCATAAACGTGAACTTCAAGTTTAAAATTGGTTATTACTAAAATTAGGAATCAAGTTTTAACCCTCTAGATGAAAGGATCCTGGATTTGTTGCAGTTGAACTAAATACATTTAAAAGGGGACCTAAGCACATCAGAGAAAGAGGAGCCGATGCATGGAGGATAATTTTTTTCACACAAAGAGGAAGAAGAACCAGAAATAAAGATGAGGAACTGAAGATATTGTTATTTTTAAAAATTGTTCTCATTGTGAGGTAGGTGTAGAATACTACACCTATCTACCTTTTTGAAAGAGACTCAGTGTGAATTTTATCAGTAGATTGAGACCCACAGAATTGAATAGTAACTAGAAGTGCAATCTGAATACGTATACAACAATTCCAACAACAAAGGACTGAGCTTATCAAAATTGATTCAAGAATTCCGATCTAGAGTTGTTGTGAACAGGAATTGAAACTAGCTTCCAGACATTTTGACTAAAGAAAATGTAGGGTAGGAGCTTTGATTATACTCTTTTTCTAATTAGTATTGTTTTTTGACACTCAGGTTGACCAACCTACGTGAGGGAAGAAATAAAATCCCACAGGCCACTAGGCCTGTGGGAGAGAGGGAAATGCATCATTTGTTGGTCAACAAAAGAAGGTTATTTTACTCCAACACTCCAACAAATCGCGATCTTTTTACTTGCTTAATTTTCACTTCTTATTAGCGAATATGTTTTGAAATTTAATGTAAGAGTTAATTTAATTTATAGAATCATAAAATTTAATGTCGGTAATAAAATTTTATTAAAAGTGTAGACTTAAAACTACTTAGATGAAGAATAAATTTACCCAACAGATTATGAGTTATAATTTATAATGAAATGAAGTGTAAGAACCTTAGTTAATTCAGTCGAGGTTTACATTTTAATCAATCAGTTTTGAATTAATTTACATTGTGAAAAAGTTGTAGTTATTATTTATCGGTAAATAAACAATAAACCCTAATAAACAGGGAACAGTAAAAAAGTGTAAAGATTCAAGCGGTGGAGGTTATAAAGTCTCTTCGAACGGTTACCCGTAGGTCCGCCCCCTGCACAACGGAAATTTTTATTTGCCTAGTTGGCCGTTGGCCCGACCTTCTAAAATTCAAAATCCAGCGCTCTCATTGGCTCTCTCTGGATTTTCCCGCGCTGTCAAAAAGCTATACTAATTAGAAAAAGAGTATAGTTTTGGCGATGAAGAACAGTTGTTAGGTGTGCTCCATTTCTTGGAAATAGTGTAGGAATTGCTCAGGCAAACGCTGTGTTTTCAGCAGTTGGTAAAATCTGGACCTTTTAATACCATTGCAGTAACTACTGATCACTTAAGGGGAGATCGTGATTTTTGTTGAGCAAGTATTAGAGACAAAACATCTCAATTAACCATGCCACCACCATATTTTAGTATTAACTCTAATTCAGTTTTTGGTGGTAAAATGGACAGAACTACAGGCCCTCAGCCAGATATTTTTAAAAAATTTCAGATTATGTGATCTAAACTAGACAAAACGAAATACTAAACTGGAATTGAAGATGAAAATATTAGGCATAAGACAGCTACAACAACAGACCAGGGATAATTATAAGCAGAATTCATCCAATTTTGTTAGATTATTTTGGAATGTCTTGCTCCAGACATTTCTTTCAGAGTACCTGGTACTACTCATCACGCCTGATAGATGGCAAAGGGCGGTTATTCTCTTAAAATATATATTTTCAGGGATCAGTTTTCATTAACTGATTTAGAGAAAAAAGGTACTGAAGATATTTGTGTATTTATAATCAACAATTATATAAAAGCCTAATTCAACGCTCCCAAACCCACTTTGGTCCCCCACCAAGACCTACAATTGTTAAATTTTTATGTTGAATACAGGAAAATTGATAAAGAAAAAAGGTTGCAGACAAGGCACTGTCTAAAATGAAAAACATTTCTGAGGAGCATTTTTGCATTGAGCGAAGTTGCGTTTTCATTTTTTGATGATACTTTAGGGAAAAATGTAAAATCATTGCTGAAAAATTAACGTCTGAAAAAGAAAATGATGAAGCAACTCAGTCGCAAACAATTTGAATAGTTTCTCCATGAACTTTAAATTTTGAAAACGATTTGAAATTGATACAGAATTTTATATACGTATCCCGATGTACGGTATAATTACGGGGGAGTGTTAAGATAAAATAATTTAATGATTACAAAATCATGGGGGTCTTTCTTGAATCTACGTTTAGTTTTTGTTTCTATGTACGGTAACCTCCATGTTAAAACCTATATGTGTCGCGTCCCGCGTCCACCTCATGTTCTTATAATATTCTGTAATCTAGATTGTGTATTAAAAACCAATGCTTAGTTAAAAAGTGATATTTCTTTAACCTAACATTAAAAATCCCCACACGGTAAAAGTCAACATTATTTAAAAGCTAAAAAAGTGAAAGGTTATAAGGTTGTTACAGCTTAATTGAGTAAAATTAATCCAAGACTTAAATTTCTGTTCGACGAAAGATGAAAAATAACATTAGTTTCTGGTACAAGATCTACCTGAATGTAGAAACATTTTTCCTGGCTCTATAAAAACCAACCTTATCTAAACCATAACCAATACCAACTAAATCTAAAAATTATAAATAATGATAATTTCTTAGAATAGAACATTATTTGTTCTCATTTTTATACCTTCATTGCTTTTCTTTTTCCCTAATTTCTTAATTTTTAATACGGAACTTACTTTTGAAAACACTTCTAACTAAAACCTTTTTAATGTAAAAAATTAAAAATACAAAAAGAAAAATCTAGAAAGTAAATGTAGTTAAATGTTGAAATGTTTTATCTGTTAAGGCCACAGCATAAAAAGTCACTATTGAGGAAATGGACCAATGATCTTTTATCCTTTCCTGGTGCAATGCCGATAGCCTATGCTGATGATACAGTCTGGGTAATTGCTGAGTATTCTTGGAAAAATGTTGAGGTAGTTGCTAATCAGTCACATTTTCTAATAAAAAAATTGGTTCGATCACAACAAACTTATTGTGAATAAAACTAAATCTTTTTATGTTCCTTTTGCTTTAAGAAGCAGTTCACTACCAGCTCAAAATGAGAATCATATTGGTTTTCATGAACTGATTATATATGCAATAATGACAGTTCAAATTTGGCAAGAAAAGAGGAGGCTACTTATCTCGGAGTTAAGATGGATAACCTTATGAAATGGGATAAACAGATTGACGATACTGTCAAAAGATGTCGAAAATTAATGTACGTATTTATTTTCCTAAGAAAGTTTATGCCAAGAGAGCAGCTAAGAACAGTTTATTTTGCACTAGTCCAATCCCTATTGCTTTATGGGGCTGTGGGGAGGGGTGGTGCCTACAATGTAATCATCACTCCACTCTACCGTGTCCAGAAGCAACTTGTAAAAATTATTCTAAGAAAACAAATAACATTTGATTCAAATGAAGCTTTCTCATCTGCTGGAGGTGAGCAGCCTACCTACTCTGAGGTGAGCAGCCTACCTACTCTAATTAACAGACAGGCTATGATTCAAACTTATAAAGATCAGTCACCTCTCTTCCAATAGAACTAAACCCCTCACATAAAACCAGATCAACTTCACTTAACTTATTTAATATTCCTAGAATGTTTACTACGTTTGGCCAACAATGCTGGTCATATAGAGGTGCCACTTTAATTAATAAACTTCCCACTGAGCTCAGGTCCTCTTCAAATCTAGTAATATTTAAACGCAAACTAAAGAAACTAGAATCCCCTTAATTAATATGGTTTTTAGTCTGGATCTCATTATTGTTTTTTTTTTTTTTTTTTTTTTTTTTTTTTTTTTTTATGTGATTAGAAATCAAATAAGTATCAAGTTTGTTACTCTTCTATTTTTGTGATTCTTATTTATTATTTAAGTTAAATTGTATTTGTTTTTTTCTTTTTCTTCTTTTTGTATCTCACCCACATATTGTTTTACATATACTTTTGTTTTCCTAATTTTTTACCTACCTAACTATCTTATACCTATTACCATATCTTTACTATCTATACAATTTAATAAAAAAAATAAAAAATAAAATAAAACTCAGTTTTTACTCTAAATATTATTTTTATCTCTTTTCTAATTCTACATTTTTTTTTTTTTTTTTTTTTTTTTTTTTTGTATGTACTTAAAAAAAAATCACTATTTTAGTTACAATCTCTTCTATCACTCTTATTATACTTAACACCATAAATATAACACCATAAATATGGTGTTATTTAATAATAACACAATAATAAAATGTGTTATTATTAAACACATTTAATAATAATGTGTTTTATTAAGGACATAAGAAAACTTTACTTTTCTTATGTCCTTCTAAACCACCTGGGTGTTTCCCTCTCACACCTCAGGCTTTGCCTACTGTAAGAGGTAGCTTTTTTAAAAAAAATTGTTTATTTTATATTTTAATAAAAAAAAACGATGTATTTTTATTTCTTGTATAAATAAACTCTAAGAAAGCAAAAAAAAAAAAATTAGATGAGAGTAAGAGGCACCACCTAAGGTTTAACATACAATGATACAACGAAAACTAAGGGTTTAAAGGGCAGGAGAAGCCTTCATCAGAAAAGAAGGGCAAAATAAAATCAAGAGGTAACCAGGAACAAAAGATAGAAAGAACCACAAATGGTGATTTACAACATGAATGAATATTATTTAAATTAATATTTAGGTAAGGGAAATATTTATTAACGAGGAACAAATGACAGAATGAACCAGAAGGAGCAATTGCAAGACAAAGGTGTAGAATTTTATCCTAAAATAAAGTAAGAAGGGCTAAATACAAACAAGGAGTAAACAAAAACAAGGAACAAAGATAAAATTCAATACAAGTGGTGATTATTAAACAAACGGGTGTTATTTTAACTTAAGCGGGGAATCAATCCCCCACAATCTCACCTTTTGCATTTTAAGCTATTATCTCAGGAACTAGATTTTTCCCTGCAAAACTAGTTATGTGGTAAAATTCGTATTTAGATGGACTACATTTTAGAATTGTTTAATCAAAATAGTTTCTCAGAGTTTTTGGAGGGTAGCACCTCCACATTTATAGCTGATATTAATTGTTTTTCCTTTTTTCTGCACTTGGGTATGATTTTTATTGAATATGTATGCCAAATTTAATACAAATCTGTCCAGTAATTTAGGTTCCATGCATCTGCACAGACGACAGATAGATAATACCAATATATTTTTTAAAACCACAATTTTGTACCCAGGGGAATTTAAAACATGTAAAACCATATAAATCTCACTCAAATTTTGAAGCCATCATGATCATTTTTCTCTATTATATACATAAAACATACATATGAGAGTTAAAATGAATGGCAATCCATGCCTAGAGAAGGAAGAAAGACAAATAAAAACAGAATTGGCCCCCAGGAATAAAACAATGGATCCCCGCGGTGCTTTTATAAGTCTTTTTCACTTCCTTTTTGTAACAATAATGTAGTTGCACTTAAAAGAGAAGGCTCATTTATGTAATGTTAAGCTTAACCCTCGGGAACGCGGTCCTGTGAGGCCTAAACTTAAGATTTAACTGTGAAATTGAGATAGATATGGGTGCGATTGGAAGAAAGGGATTTTTCTAGCTACATTTCTTGCTTTTATCAAGAGAATCAGTCACTGTTTGACATCGCACGTGATTATAATTCAATTCTGTGCCCATATTGTCCTGACAGGGGACCTGCGCCTCTTTCACTTAAATTTTAGTATTACACTAATTTTTGTGATATTTATACATATAATACAAAATAAATGAATATGGTACCTGAATTTAAAAATAAAATAATAAAAATATACAGAAAAAATTAAAAATTTTAAAATTATAATTGAGACTGACTAATGTTGTGCTTATAAACTATGAAACTAAAACACTGTATTTTATAAATTAAAAAAATAATAAAACCTATTTAAATATGTTTTATAATAATTTAGCTAAAATGATTTCAAGTTTATATTTATTTTACCTGTTTTGTGGGCATATAAAAAAGATTAAGGCCTATCAGGGGTCTGCTCCTCCTCGTGTCTGTATCAGACCCGAGGGTTAAAGTAATATTCAAAATAATATACAAAATTCTTTTAGATACCTAAGGATAAGTCCGCCCCCTGTAAATTAAACCAAGAGCCTTCAACAAATAAGTTACTAAATAATAACTTTCAGGCTCCAAGAAAATTTTATCTGAACTTTAT
This sequence comes from Gerris lacustris, assembly GCA_951217055.1. Lineage (NCBI taxonomy): Eukaryota > Metazoa > Arthropoda > Insecta > Hemiptera > Gerridae > Gerris > Gerris lacustris. Next base: position 27,483,626 of record OX578285.1, read on the forward strand.
GTTCAAAATTTCTCCTATAGGTTCCTAAAGTTTGGAAAAATTGTGTTTTCGACCCAATTTTTCACCCAAAAAAATAAATATATTGGGTGTTTGAATATCTTCAAACCATGAAGAACAGGAATCTTAAGTCCAAAAAAATCTGCTGACCTCACTTTCTTTAAGAAAAATGAAAAAAAAGAAACAAAAAAAAATTTCCTCATATTGAGTCTTTTTATTTCTAAATCTTTTCAGTTATATAAAAATGTTTTGTGACTTTTTCTGATTATTAATGATATTATGCTAGAGGATTAAAATTTATGTGAATCACAAGTTAGTAAGTTATTAAAAGAACAAGAATTTCTTAACATTACTTGCTGATACAGTTAATAGTATTGAATGAGATTTTAAGGTATTTATTCATAACGAATGTATACAAATAAAGCTAGTATATTACCCTTTATTTATTTGTGTACTATGCTTATTCTTTTTCAGGTCTGTAGGGTTTTAAAAAAAATTCAAATCAATCCGTTTTTGGCTATATTTTACCTTCTTTGAGGCATCTTCAGGCCTAAAAGAAGATTTTTTGCATTTTATTTCTCATATATACATTAACTTATATCTTTATATAACATGTTAACATAACTTTTATTTTTTTAAAAAACGTTATGAACATGTTATATAAAGATGTAAGTTAATGTATTAAGAGGGTACCCGATTAAGGGGGCTTCAAATAGCAATAATTACTTACAGGGAATTACCTTTTTTGACCACATCAGTCTAAGTTTTGGTAGAGCATGAAAACCTCAGAGCGGGGCCTCCAGGTTCGATCTTGCGATTGAGAATTCCGGACGCACAGGTACTGATGTATTCCTTTCTTATTTGGATTCTCCTCTTTAAGGTATAGGTGATGATCGTACGTTCGAGGAAATGTTAATTTTAACGATAAATTATAAAGCTAATGAAATTAAATTCACTGATTCTTTTAGCTAGAATCTTGCGTACTGTAATAACTGATTAAGCGTAGAATTAGATACAAATTAGGGAATATTACCCAGCTACCAGCATCTGCCGAATTGAGTCACTGGACAGGGCCGTCGTCTACGTGCCCTCGCCGTTCAAGTCCCGACAGGCCTCCCTGGGCCCTGCGTCTCCTCCTTATCTCCATGGTGACGTCAGAACGTGGGCTGGACCAAGTCCCGAAGATGTCCATTTCTTTACATTTTAATATAAAGGCCGTCGATGAGATTTCTTGATTTTCCCTTCAGGTACCGGTTTCGGTTGGCTTGAATAAAGTCCTTACTTCGGCGATGATGAGTTATATTCTCTAAAAATGGCAATTAAAACTTCCAGTTAAGGGGTCCGAGAGTACGTAGCCGAGCCGAAGGGGTTCCGAGACAATGTGTCGTCACGCGGTCCTTTCCGGGTTTTCCGGATAAGAGTGGGAGGTGGGGGTAATATACAAATTAGAATTATAATGTCCGAGTATCGCCAACCCCTTACACGAGAAACCTCTTAGTATATATAAGAAATAAAATGCAAAAAATCTTCTTTTAGGCCTAAAGATGCCTCAAAGGAGGTGAAATATAGCCAAAAACGGATTGATTTGAAGTTTATTTAATACCACATAGTCATCGCCAGTACTGATCATTACAAGTAAGGTTTTTTATATATGAAGTTACGACTACAGGGTGTTGGACAGATACAGATGGGAGGGCAGAATTTTGGTATGATGGCAAAAGGGGATTTATCTTCAAGTTGAGGAACAAAGATACGAGGTTGAGGGTATATAATTATAAGGGTAGTGTGAGGGAGTGGATGGGTTTTCTGACTTAATGTGACTTTATTACAAATATATATTTAAATAACTTAACCAAAAAAAAAAAAAAAAAAAAAAAAAAAAAAAAAAAATGCATAAAATTTACCATGTCTATTAAAAGATTTTACAGTAAATTTTAAGAATTTTTATCTTGCAATATGTCACCCCACTGCTTATAATGTCATATATAAACAGCCCGACTTGTAAAAAGTAGTAAACTGGTAGTTGAAACAATTCTGTAGGGAATTAAATTACTAGGACCGAATGCTAGGCCATCAATGAATCAAGTTGGTATGAGGGCATGTTCAATCCTGCACCGTCAAGCTCTCATTAATATGGTTCACTAATGATCACACCATACTCCCTTCGGCAGTGCATTATACGGAGGTAGCATGTGTCAAGTGGCTGGAATTCTCTACCACGAGGCTAATAAAAAGGGCCTAAATAAGGCCTAATTGCTAGTGATGATTCTACCAGTGTCGTACTAGCACCTTACTACTATTTCTCTCCTTTGTTCAATCTCTTTTCATCCTAATCTTTTTTTTAATATTTTTTTATTTAAGTTTAAATAATAATAACACTCAACTCTCTAAGTCAAAATATGTTTACAGTTAAATGATTTTCTGTTATTATTATCTACTTGCTACTTTGAAGGAGAGATCGATAATAGAACCAGATTATCATTACATGCAATTTATTTTTTAATAATTAGCAACAAAAATAAAACGTTCAATATGAATTAATAATAATAATAATAATAATAGAGTTCGTATATCTGTCTATATACAAATAATATTTTGACTACATAAAATGATATAAATCTATTTTTTTTTTTTTTTTTTTTTAAATAATAAAATTGAAAGATTTATTGAAATTGACTGAAAATGAAACATTGCTATTATGAAACGACAAATTAATAAATGAGCTGAAACATAAAATAAAGATTCTTCTTACTCATTAAGCAAAAAACTTTCTATTTACATATTTACAACAAAGTAAGCTTGCTGTGTTTACACACTGATGCTGCTCCTAGTATAGAGGCTATGTTTGTGTCATCAGACCACTCAACTCAGGGGATCTTTGGGGCTGATACATTGGGCATCTTAGAAAGATATGCGCAAGTTTCAAATTCTTTTTTTGTTGCATAGAGTTCAATATTACTTTACTTTAATATAACACCATACATTGATATAATTCACACAAAACAAAAATACAGACAATCACAGCTAATTTAGAAAAGGCATAATAAATAAGATTAGATTTGTAACTCATTATACTTTATGGGATTTTTGTATGTTTGGCAAAAAGATCGACGTGCTTCTATGATCTCTTGAAAATGATTGATTTGTTTTTGACCACTCTGAAAAAAAAGGAAGATAATTTATCAATCTAAATTCTAAAGCCCCCCTCCCTAGTATAGTTGTATAAGATCTCTTCTAATCTATGATATATTGATATTAATATAATTTAAAAACTTATTTCTTCTTTTTCTAGTGAAACACAGGGTCTAATTTGGAGTATCGCCTGCTATGTAAATAAAAATTGCAGCATGTATAATAAAAGTAAATAACAGATTATTAAAATAAATCAATAATTTTCTTTTCTAATTAACTATATGAAATAGTGAGGAACAATTTTACTTACCTTATTAAGGAGGTTCTATCAAACTAAGGAGGTCCTAATTACGATTCAAAAATTTGATTTCCCGAGCCAATAGAAGCATTAGCTTATAGAATCATTACAGTGGAATCTCCATTCACATGTTAACGGCCATCCTAATTGTTTAGGCATTACGTGCAATTATGTTTTTAGATTTTTATTTTCATAATATATTTAAACCAATACCTCTAATGCCCACATATTCTTTTAATTTTAATTTAATTTAATTCATTTTCACCGCAGATTATCACTGATGATGCTCAGGTTCCCAGGGCGAAAGCTTTGATGAAATAAAAAATCGTTCTTCAAAAAACAGGACTTTTATTCCAATAAATACCTTCGCCTTAGTTTGAAAATCTCTACAATTGAATTTTTATTTAATTTTAGTTTAATTTTTTTTAGATTAAAGGTTCTATTTATTAAACCTATTTTATTAATCCATTTAGCTAAAACATACACTTTAAATTCTCTATCTTATTACTCAATGGCTAAAACAGTAATTTAAAGCTCAAGGCAAGAAAGGATAGGAGCCTTAACATTTATTAAGAGGTTGAAAGTTTCTGGGACACATTACACATATTCTTAATTACAAGATAAATAGATAGAAAGACAATTTAAGTATTCCATTAAAAAAATATAGTAATTATGCTTAATAAATCACCAACTTCAAGTTTTGAAATTTTATTAAACCCATTTACCACAGTTAAAATAAAATAAAATTCCCAAACTCTTTGGAGTATAGTAAAACTTCAAAATACTTTGCTAATGATCAGATAAGTAAAGATATAAACTAGCAAATAAAAATAAAGAAATAAGGAATAAGATTATTCAAAATATAAATAAATAGTCTTACCTTCCAGCGATACCAGCCGCTTGGATTTCTTGAACGAATATTCCTAATTCCCCTTTCTCTTCACTTTTTAGACCCACAACACTAAAACCTAAACTATATCCTTCTGGTTTGAATAACTGAAAAAAAAAAAAAAAAAAAAAAAAAAAATGATAAAGGATGATAAAGAATATAATAATTATTTAAGCTAGTTGTTTATTTTAAGGGGGGGGGTATTTAGGGAGGGGGTTGTTGGACTTCAACTTGTTGTCCAACTTGGTTGTGTTGTAGTTTAAGCAGACCACTGTGTAGGTAAGATGAGCAACCATGTTGAACACATCAAAACCTTTTGATATTTTAAGCATACAGACTTCAATTTGTTGTCCAACTTGGTTGTGTTGTAGTTGAAGTGGACCACTGTGTAAGTAGGATGAGCAACCACATTGAACACATCAAAACCTTTTGATATTTTAAGCATACAGAGTTCAATTTGTTGTCCAACTTGGTTGTGTTGTAGTTTAAGTGGACCACTGTGTAGGTAGGATGAGCAACCATGTTGAACACATCAAAATCTTTTGATATTTTAAGCATACAGACTTCAATTTGTTGTCCAACTTGGTTGTGTTGTATTTGAAGTGGACCACTGTGCAAGTAGGATGAGCAACCACATTGAACACCTCAAAACCTTTTGTTATTTTAAGGCGGAGGATAAATAATGTTTTGAGAACCTGTTGCAGTGTGTATGTGCAAGTTGTTCAACCAGGTTTGAAGATACGTTTGGACAACAAGTTGAAGTGTGGGGCCATTTAACTAGCAGTGGCACCACAATATATCATCCTTTGGGGAAGCAATATTTAAATTAAATTATAATTATACATAGAAAGGAGACAGACAGAGAATAACACACTGCCATTTGAACCACAATAGATTTGTGGATTTCCAGTCCCATTCTCTGTCAGTTTAGCTACACCAGAAAATGATTTATCTCACAGAATGAGATTTGAACCACCATAGATAATTGGATTTTCAGTTCGATGCTCCAATTTAGCAACATAGACCAATTCAGTGCAAGATGCCCATTTTGCTAAAGTGAAAGGAGGAGTGCTCTTGGAGAGGAAGCCTCTCTCAGTTGGGCAGGTTTTCAAAAGCATTTATCATAGACATTTTCTTTCTCATATCAAAACATAATGAGAACCAAATCTAATCTGTCTTCTAGTGATTTTTCTCGGGTCATCAGGTTTAGATCACTACATCATAATAAACAAAATCTCAAGCTCAATTTAGTGTAGATATGAATCAACAAACAAAAAAAAACCTCCTTAGGCTTGAATAAATGGCCCAAAATAGAGTCAGATGCTGAAGCTTCAAAGAGGCCATACTCGTAAGCTCCTCCATGGCATAACAGGAAATAAATCAAAACAAAATGACTAATCTATGTTACTGTAAAAGTTTTAAAATTGACCCTAGCATTCTCTACAGCAAGATAGTAAAAGTCTGGAAAAAAGCAAGTATACACTGTAAAAAACATAGATAAATAAGAAACAATTACCTGAATAACGACAACATCTCGATTCTGAGAGTTCTCTTCTAAAGCTTTTTGAAATTCCCTGACGTAAGCACTGCTAGTAATGGGAGTTACAGGAATATCCTCAGGCCCAGGACTGTTAATCTGAAACAAAAAGTATTTTTTACAACTGATCTTGGTACAAACAGAGATTCAATTTCAAAGAGATTACAACAAACATTGATCTCATAATTTGAGAATATAACAAATTGAAGGTTGATTCATACTACACTGCGTCAAGACCAGGTTAGGCCCGAACTACCACAGAGGTTTTAGTTCACATTCATCAACAGTGAAGGAAAAATAGGGCTACAAGTATTTGTGGGCATGGGCCACTCAGTGCAGGGCCGGGCATAAATGCTCACCAGCATTTCCAGATGCAGAAATGGCCAGGGCATGGAGATCACTCAATCCCAGCCCGGTGTAATATGAACTCGATTGAAAGCTCATTAGAAAATATCTCACAGTGCCTCTGTGTAGTGTGAATCATTAAAATATAATGTTGTTATATCTCCCACTAAGAGATAAAACAAACAGAAATAAAAAGCTGAAGTAAAAACCACCACCTGGGGTGAGTTGGGTTCGCCAGACGAACTGTGGGATAATTTAGCAACAGGAACTCGCTGGTCGTCTATTTCCGGGTTCGGAGAGCTAATGAACTCTGTTTGATATGTCGGTTGTGGAGCTGTAATTAAAAGCTCGCCAGATGGAGTCAAGTCAAAGTCCACTGGCAGTATTGACGGATGCTGCTGGATTTCATTATTTAATTCACTTAAGGAATCCTAAAAAATAAAAATAAATAATTATAATAAATAAGTCATTGGTTTTAAAAGTATTATTAGGACTCAGATTGAAGTATTTGTGGTCTGAAAAATTTATTTTTAAAATAATTTTTAAGTTAGGTTCAAATAAAAACATTATTAGGTAATTACATCAGGAAATTGGCTACTTAATACATCTATGTAACGTCATCATCAGTGTGAAACATGTCCTACCTCTCTGGGATGTGAACCAAATATGTCGGTGTTTTAACTTAGATTTAGGCGAATTACGAGAACACTAACGACTAAGCTACTCAGATTAGGGATGGCCAATACAGATTTGATTAATCGTTTGCCTTGAATCAATTATTAAACTCGATTAGTATTAATTTGATTAATCTATTGAATCGATTGGCAACATATAAACTACTTTGGGTGTAAACAACACCAGAATAAAGATGATAAAATCAGGTGCCTAGGAAACTCATTTAGGCAAAAAAGTGTCAATAAATCAACGTCAGCTAAACAACATAAAATTATTAAAAAAAAGGGTCGATAAAAGTTACTAATACTAATGTCACTCTCTTCCTATCTATCAGCCTGCAACCTTATTAACAAAGTAAGTAAGTCATTGTTCCTTTGAGTCTAGCTCGGACTGACAACCCTCATATCGTATCTTATTATATTATACAGTACATTATTTCGTTACTGGTCGTCATAAGTCACAGTTGTTTTTAGTTTATTTTTGTATAATCAAGAGTAATAAGCGCATGCTTACCCCATACGCCAAACAATTTAAAATTAACTTTTATTTATAATATATTTAATACTGGGCTTACATCCTGTTTATGCATAATTTATATCTAATATTTAATGCCTTGATATAAGTAAATACACTTTTATATTTATGATTCATTTTGCATTTATATGCTAATTTGTCCATTACTAATCGATAAATTATTCATTTAACATTGCATTAAAAACTTTAATTAAACTTTGATTTTTTTTAAATGTTGTATCAAATCCTGTTTAATTTGTTCATCGCCAATCGATTATTGATTAAGTCACATTTAAACCTTTTATTTAATTTAGTTATTTAAATAAACCAAAAAGTGTATTTTGGTTTATAGATAAATTGATCCAACTGTAATCAATTAATGGAATAAAATGAAGATTCTAATCAATATCCGATCATCGAATGATTAGATTTAAATTAGGGATTAATTGATTTCAAAAATAATTTGGCCATCCCACAATATTTTTTAATAATAAATCTGTAAATGTTTAAACAGGCATTATAAAACTTCACAGGAGAGCTGAAATAAATATAGTCGAGACTTTTGTTCATATTGAAATTATCATAAATAACCACAGTAAAATTGATGGTTAGAAAGTTTAATCCAGGTAAAAACCTCAAATACATAGATAGTAAATTATTGTTAAAATTTCATTTTTCTAAGCTTAGAAGGTATACTGCAATTTTTTTTTTTTTAATTTCAAACCAAATTAATTAGCCTCCTCCAAATACATAGATAGTAAATTATTGTTAAAATTTCATTTTTCTAAGCTTAGAAGGTATACTGAAATTTTTTTTTTTTTAATTTCAAACAAAATTAATTAGCCTCTCTAAGGGAGACAACGAAGTTTTTTTTTTAGGTTTAATCAACAACGCATCTTCATGGCAATAATAATAAACATAATTAGTATAACTTTTAAAAAAAATTCCTTTGAAAAATAGAATCACAAATAGTCCCCAGGCCACCATAAGAAGTGAGTCGCTGATTAATAAAGTTTTCTTACCTTATGGAATCGCTTATTTATGCCTTGTCCACCGATGAATTGGGTATATGTAGGGTTACCATACGTCCGGACAGTCCGGATTTGAAACATCTGTCCGGTTTTGCGTCCGGATTTGAGAAATGTCCGGATTTTACTAAGATGAATGAAAAACGGACCAAAAGCTGTAGTATTTATTTATTAATAAATAAATATTAACAAATATTATATTAATGAATATAAAACGTAATTATATGTTTGTAACTTATTTGTTTTCCCAATTTAAAAAAAAAAAATTATATATACATATATGTATATATATTGTTCACTTTCTCATATAAAGAGAAAATATTGTGATAGCACGAAAATTTGAGCGAACGTTTTGAGGCCCCCTAAGTCCAAAAACGTGATTTTTAAAAAAATTGTGTCTGTCGTCGGTGCTAACGCCTGGAGCCTAAACTACTGGGCCGATTTTGATGAAATTTGGCATACATGTTCAGAAAAAAAATTAAAATTGGTAAAGAGGTAAAATTGAGAAATTCATTTTAGCTCTAAATTTGGGGGCGCTACCCCTCAAAAACTCCTTAAAAACGTGAAAAAAATTATTTCCCGAAAACGGTTCCGACGATTTTGATTAAAAAATTCTAAAATGTAGTCCATTTATAAATACGAATCTAACGATGTAAGCCGTTTTCCCGGGAAAAAAACGGCGACGGAGAGGTCGGGTTCGATTTCCCGCCCAGGAGAAGCTATTTTTATGATAAATTTTGATGAACATGGAAAACACTGGGCTAAGTAATTATGAACTCGTTCGTATATGAGAAAGTTCATCAGAGTAGTCCAGACCCCCCCCCCCCCCCCCCCCGGAGTTCCCTCTTTCCGGATTTGGCCTTCATTAATTATGGTAACCCTAGGTATATGGCAACTGGGCCATTTAAAAAAACAGTGGTACACGTGGCCACCGATAAGAGTGGGCCGTTTGGGGTGTCCACCGCCCCAAACATGTCGCTCTGCGGGGACGTTAAAAAGTGAACGACGGCCCACTCGTATCGGTGGCCACCTGTACCACTGTTTTTTTAAATAATTTAATTAAACGATCCTGTGAAAATCAAAACTTTATTTATCTCTATTCAATGTTCCTGCAGAAGGGCATGTTTGGCATGTCAGAAAAAAAGAAATGGCCCAGCGCCCAGTTGCCATATACCCAATTCATCGGTGGACAAGGCATAAATAAGCGATTCCATAAGGTAAGAAAACTTTATCAATCAGCGACTCACTTCTTATGGTGGCCTGGGGACTAAAATCTTTGAATAGTTTGAAAAATCATGAACTTTCAATTAAATAATTAAGAGATGTTTTCTAACCCTCTGAATTAAGTAGGTCAAATATATTATCGACATAAGTAACACGCCTTGTTGTACATTTCTGAACCTCAGAGGTAAATAAATGATCATAAGTACAATTATTTTGAAAAATTGAATTTTTGTGGTATGTACTGCATTACGCTGGAAGATAATAATGGTAAAATAATAAATAAAAATCAATGTAAATAGTGTATATTTTGAAGAAAGACTGCACAGTATTCTGCTATTATCAAATATCTCTCCTGTAATTGCTTAAATGTGACTGACAATAATTTACCACTAAGGTACAGATTTATTTGAAGCTTTGGCTAAGTGAACAGAATACATAAAAGCAGGTGTTATTAATGTGAGCCATGAATGAAAGAAAATCAAGCATGCTTATTATCAGGGTAACTAGTTTAATATTAATAAAGCAATTATTAATCCTTTTTATTCTAATAATATTTTTTTTTTTAAATTATTATGTAAACTAATATTATTTCATTGAGAAACATTTTGTTTTTTAATAATATATTTTTCTTAAGTCTTCAGGGGTAAATAAAAACACTTTTTTCTATATAATAAAAAAAGGTGATATTTCATTCCTAAATTGGGATATATTCAATTATTCTATAATTATTATTATTATTTTATTTTTTTTTTTTTTTAATTTATTTTTTTTTTTAAATTTATTTATTTTTTTTTTTTTTTATTATATAGAAAAAAGTGTTTTTATTAACCCCTGAAGACCTAAGAAAAATATATTACTAAATATAAAGGGGGCAGCAAGAGAAAAATGGATTGTTTTTTGTATTAACATGAAAATTTTGATAACGATAAAAAAAAAAAACTAATTCTCGTTCCCAAATAATAATTAAATACACAAAAGTGAGTACTTATTGGAAGATAATTTATTAAAGAAATATATACAGTGATACCCTGGACTTACGTAACAGGCGGCACCGCAAAGTATGTCTTAAGTCGAAAAATACATAAGTCAAGGAATGTATTTCGATAAATTCTTAACTGGGAGGACAATATTTTCTTATTTTTATAAACATAACCTATCTTATTTTATAATATATTTAAAAACATATTTATACTTATAGTGGATAAAATAAAAACGCTACTAGTCAAGTGCTGCACTCAGGAAGAGAATCCAAGAACTAGCCTACAACTAGGTACTCTCCCCTCCACTTCCCTTGCCAGTGTTGAAGAAGACGCTGCCATACTTACATGCACTTTTTATCGTTTTTCCGTTACCTAACATTTTATTTAGTTTACCGCAATTCAGGTTTATTTTTATGTTTGTTAATTTGTATTTGTATATTTAGTTTATCAGAACAATTACTATTATAACATCAACCACTGGTGATCCAACAAGATAGCCCATCAGTAGCCAAGGTGAGCTTGACTTCCTATTTTATCTACTCTTATATCATTATACTTATAACTTTGACTATTTCCTTATTACCGCTAACTTTATTTCAAAATTATATTTCTACTACAGTCAACTCCCCCCCCCCCCTTCAAACCTGCGCTCTGTGGTCAAGATTCTGCACTCTTATTATTAGGAAAGAATCCACCACTTACTTACTTCTACCAAGGAAAGAATTGAATACGTAAGTAATAAATTTTATTGGAAAACCTCGATAAAAAAAAAACAAAAAAACAACAACAAACAAGTATGTATGTACATACTACGTAATTTTTGTAAAAACAAAATAATAATGGGATAAAAAAAACCTTTAAAAAATTAAGTACAATGAAAGTTATTTCAATCCGAAAATGAAAACAATAATGTTGTTACTCCGTATTAGAATAATGTATAAAGGATATTAGAATAATACAAAAAGAACAACAAAATCAATAAAACATCTTAAATAGAAATATGAGCACGATACGCTTTCTTCACAAACAAAGTCCAAAAATAAAGTCCTATAAAAGTTACTTCAGTACGAAAATGAAAACAATAATGGTGTCAATCTGTTTTGATTTCCACTTTGATTTAAAGCATAAACACATTACCAGACAGATATATCAAAATCAATTTTAAGAAGTGATATATCACTCACCAAATATCAACTTTTTTGTTATTTCACAACAAACAAAGTTACAGATGCTCGTTGGCAGGCTGCATGCGCATCTTCTTATCAAATTTTGATATATAATCAATCACAAGAAAAAGGATGTTTCAGAGTTACAGAATCGACCCTCAGATAACTTTCAGTAGCAGTGTCAGGAGTTTCGTAACTCTGAAGTAATGTAAAACGGGATAACATAAGTCAGGGTATTACTGTATATTCATATCTTAAAACAAGAATTCAGTGTTCACACAAAAGCATATTGTAACCACGTACTAAATTTTTTCAAATTCTCATGAGCTCGTATGACTGAACTCAGTAAAAAAAAAAACTGAAGACCAGCCCAAAAGTGTTCTTTGCAACAGAGCCAACTATAGGGGCTGTATAGTTCATAAAGAACTACAAAAGAAATTTAGAAGACCAAATTAATTCAGTAATTGAAAAAATCAATAAACCCGACCACCAAACTTCAGTAGACACATCTACCCACCAAGCACCTACTCAAACTTCAATTACCAGGGAGTCTGCTAAAGCACCAACACCCGTCTCAGAACAGCAGAACAATCAGACCAACCCCTTAGTCTCTGGAGTTGCATACGCCATTGCTACCTCAGGTATGACCTCACAACCACGCCTTCCAGTCTACATTCCACCTCCAACTCCATCCTTTGATATATCAATAACCTTATAAGGATTCCTTCGTGATCTCTGTGCCATTTTTAACCCTCTCCTTACAGCTCTCACAACATTCACTTCATATATCCAGACTCTGTGCTGCCTGCTGCACAACCACTTCAGTGAATACTGCAACCCAGCGTTCCCAGACAATCCTTCTTTGGGATGCTATTGGTGCTATCCTTCACGGGCAGGAACTAGACAGTTTGCTTCAAGACAGAAGGGTCGACCTTGCCCTCATCACAGAAACACATTTCACTACTCGGTCGCAATTTCACATACAAAATTACACAACACACAGAACAGATCACCCAGATAACACTCCACACGGGGGTAGTGCGATCCTAATACGGAATTCATTTCCCACTATCCTTTACCACTTATTTGCACAAACCCTAGTCAGTGTACATCCATAACCTTAAACTCTTTTTAATTTCACATTTTCCTCAATATATTGCCCTCCAAACCAACCTATTTCCCAACAAGACTTCCTTTCCTTATTCTGATCTTTAGGTCCTAAATTCATTGTAGGAGGAGATTATAATCCAAAACATTCTCAGTGGGGATGCCAAGCTCGTAATCTCCATGGTGTCACTCTCCTTAATGCCTTATCTTCAACAAACTACGACATCCTTTCTCCTGGCTAATTCACTCATTTCCCTTCTGACCATAATAAACTTCCAGACATACTAGACTATTTTGTTTCAATACCTGTACTTCACCTTCACCATATTGCCTCAGTTCTGGATAATCTCTCCTCAGACCATAGTCCTGTCCTTCTTATCCTAGACATTAATTCTCCTATATGTCCTCGGAAACCCGACTGATTAACGGACGAGTTGACTAGGACTCTCTTCAAACGCCAGTAGACCATGAACACCTAATAATTTTACCTAAAACACCAATGGGCAGTGACGAACCAATACAAGCACTGACTAAGACCAAACAGACATTTATCATGCAAGTCACCATCCAAATAACAAAGTATCAGTATTACTTATAACATTAATATAATTTATGTAGTTAGGATAATCTATAAAAATAAAAAAAGAGGTATATTAATGTACCTAATTTTTTTTTTTAAATTGACTTTTTGTGGTATGTACTGCATTACACTGGCAGATAATTGTGGTCAAGTATTGTAACTCTTTTTTTATTCAAGAAAGAGATAATCAATGCAAAAATGTATTTTTTAAATAAAAAATTGCTCAATTTTTCGCTTTTAAAGAGTAGTAAATAGTCCCCTTGCAACTTATTTACTTCTGAGGTGCAGATATATAAAATTTCATAAAAAAAATAGTATTTACTCTCTTAGCCAAGCCAAAAAGCACATCATATAAAATATAATAAGCATATATAAATCCAATTTAAATAATAATAAATGTACATAAAAAAAAAAAAATGAACTGAGAAATAACAAACCTGAATCTGTACAACACTACGAAATATCGGATTTTCTAATAAATTTATTAAAAGGTTGAGATCGTCACTACTTTGAGCTTGAAGTTTCACATCATCAGACTGGTTTATGGTAACCTGGATATTCTCTAACAACTGAAGTGCACTTGATATATCTAAGGATAGAAAAAAAACAAAAAATTGAGTGTAGTTAAGTGCATTAAAAATGCTTAATTCAAATAAATATTAACAAGTAAACAATGGATCTTTTATTTATAACAAAGCTTTTTAACAAAAAAAAAAAAAAAATAGATTTTTATAAGAATTTTAACTTTAATTTATGTTATATATTTTAATGAATTCGGCAATTAAGTTAAACAATAATTTTTTAACATAATACTAGCATAAATAAAGGTGGGTTGTTAATAACCCTTCGAGACACAGGCTGGCACATTAAGTGCGCCACGGGTAAAATTTTTTCTGTATATCACAGATTCACGATGCGAGAATAATAAACCCTCACTTTACCCTACCACTAGAGACCCCTAAAACAGAAAAAACAGTCTACTTTGATTATTGCTTCGTTCTGCATAGTTTTGCCGTGTTTATTTGTCTTGGTGCACTGTTTACGCCGCCCGTGCTACCATGTCCACTATAGAGAAATTATGCCTTCCGATCAATATTTTTCGGTTTTGCATAAGTTTTTGGATTAGGATGATGGTTATGAGGAGTTATCTTAGGACTTTGGCAACTAATAATAATTAATTAAGGTTGAAAGCCCGATACTAAGTCAGAACGCTGAAGGAGTAATTACTGATTTTTTATAGAAATTTTTATTTTTATAATTAAAGATATCATTGAGAAATAAATATTTAATACATTATTAACTTCTTAGTTCAACATTTCCAAAACGCAATCTAGATAATCTGGATTTGACCTGTTTATGGTTTGAAAAATGCATTGGCGCATAAAGTACGCCGCCCGTACCTCATTGTTTGTCCACTATAGCCGTGCCACGAAGGGTTAATAGACAAGACACAAAGCTTGTCTGTCTGTATGTTGTCAATGCACCTGTACCTCCAAAACTTCCCAACACAAAAATTTGAAACTTTTAAATTGTTATTTTTCTGTGCTTGGTGAAACACAGGTTAACCAAATCAGTGTTTTACTTGTTTTTAAGGAATTTTGTGGCAATTTTTTTTAATGACTTTGGTTTAAGGAGTTAACCACTTGTCCACACCGATCTTCTCAATGTTTATAAACGATAAGTTTTTACAAAACCAAAATTTTCATGTGACTTAAAAAGAGTGGTACAAAGCAGTGAATTAATGAAGCAAAAATAATCTTTAAGGGTTTATCTTATAAAACAGTTTTTAACATTATTCATGAGTGAAATTCTTTAACTCTTTCGCTTCAGGTGACACCGAGTGGAACAGTTCTCTCAGGTGGGGACCCCCCCTGCAAGAACTTTTTGGGGGCCCCTCGCCAAACCAAATTGATGAGCAAAAAAGAAAAAACTCATGCGTTTAGAACTGGGGGCCCTTCGTCGTTGATTTGGGGACCCCTGATGGTGGGGGCCCTCCCGCAATGCGGGCCCATAGTTACGCCACTGGGGGGCCCTTTTCTACCTTAAACTGTCCCTTTATGCAGTACTGTTTTATACCTGAAATCGCTTTGAGTGTTTACATCTGAGAGAAAATGCTTATGATTTATGTCAGGGATATATGTCTGACACTTCTCGCAATGCTTAAATTTGCAATGAATGTACGACCTGTTTAAAATAATAGGTGTTTACATCTGTTGGTATAGAAGTGTCGACACTTATAGCTGAGAGTAGACAAATAAATCTCAGACATAAATTTTTCGGTGTTTACACTACTGCAATTTCTGCCAGACATAAATATCATGGAATAAATCTCAGGTGTAAACGCACCTTAAGAAATTCCTTTGTTAGAGCACTAATCTTTATCTGGTAAGTGGAAAAAGTAAAATGATGGGAATGTTAAGGGTGTGGGAGGAGGGGGAGAGTTATAGGTAGAGCTCAGTTAATTAGAGCTTAAAAACATCTGCCAAGGAGATTGACCTCAGAAGATTACGAGATTTTTTTTTTTAAACCAAATCATGGTGGTGTCATCTAACAGTATCATAAATAACTTTTATCTACTCACTGCAGCAAAATTAGGCATTATTGTACTGTTTTCAATCTGCAAAATGTAATTTTTCTTTACTCTTTTGTAACATGTCAAAAAAACACGCAGCAAAAAAAATAAAGTGTCAGCAAAATATCAACAGGCTGCCAAATTTTAAGATAAAGTTACTACCTCGCAGGTTATGAGCTCTCCCACATTGTTCATTTTTGTATATTTAAGTGTAATATTCTGCTAAATATTTATGTTTTTTGAAAATACCTTTAAAAATTAAAAAAATAAAACAAATTTTATTATTTTACAGTGATTATTTTTTTTTAAAAATCGCTAAAAATTGACATAAAAAACTGCTGTAACTAAAAAAAAGTGGCAACACTGATCGTTTTGCCCTTGTTTTGTTTTAACTTTTGAGTCATCACGCTTACTCAAACTTTCGAGTCATCAATTCGATTTTTACAACTTTCATTGCTTTAAATCTTTTATCTGATTTAAAAACCAAAAACTCCAAGCAAATTGTCCCACTAAAAACTGCTTACTATTGTCACAAATTCAAATCAGACTTTCTATAACCTCTTTTTCATAGCTAATTAAAAGAAATCCGTGGTTCAAATTCATTAACCATAATAATTAACAGTGTCTATATTAAATTAACATACAAAAAAAAAAAAAAAAAAAAATGTATTAAGTTCGTGAAATAAGTATAAAAAATTGAAAGTAATCCGATAATAGGATTTTAAACAAAGATAAGCATTAAGATAAATATTAAGAGCTAAATAAAGTTAAATAGCTTTAAAATTCTAATGTGCGAATGTACTTTTATGAAATAAATAATGAAAAAAAAGTAAAACGTGCAATTTTTTTTTAATTTAAAACGCAAAGGAAAATACATTATTTAAAAAAAAAAAGTTAAATATTGAAAGCGAATTAATGTGCCAGTATATTACACAAACACAATAACAGTTAACATTTAAAGATAATTTGTATCCTCTAACATAATTGTAGAGGTCCTGTCAGATTGTAACGAGCTATCTATATCCTAATAAATGGGTTACACAAAGAGTTTTTTATTATATTTCCGGGGGGCTTTTACACCCGAAGACGCAGGCCACTTAGGTGGGCCCATACATCAAACCTGGGTTAGAGACCGAAATCTTCACACACTCGTGTGAAGATATGGTCATTAACCATGACTCCCCTCCTGGCTGTATTACAACCAAGAGTTTCATCATCATGGTTTCCAGGCCGAAACCTGGTGGCGCCACTCTTTCGAGGAGCTTCCCATTTGTTTAATGCTGGGTGGACATTGAGCAGGGGGCCTGGTCCGGGAATCGAACCCAAAGCTGTGGTCAGAAGCGGTCACCCTTCTATCTTCTGACCATGCTCGAGGCTGCTTATCTTGCCTTATCCCTAACTTGCCTGCCCAACACTTTCACCTAAGTGATCACACAAACTCAGACAACAGTCGGATGAAAAGAAAATAGAAAGTTAACCTAAAAAGATGTCATAGTGGAAAAATTCCATCAACAAAACACTTTCTAACTCATGCATTTTTGCATCAAACATTTTATGTTTATTGTTTTAATATTTTGTTTATTGTGATCAATGTCAAGATTGTTCGGTTTATTTTTTTTTTTTTTATCATTTTCGGGGGAACGACTAGAACTGTGGCACAGGTGTTTCAGGGAAACGACTAGAACTGTGGCACAAGTGTTTCAGAGAAACGACTAGAACTGTGGCACAGGTGTTTCATGTACATATACATGAACTAATATGTATGTATGTATTAGTTTTGTTTCTAAAAATAAAAATAAAAAATAAAATATTTAAAATTATGTACATAGCAATTAAAAGGATTTTTTTATTTTATTTTTATTTTCTAATGTCTTTATTGTATTTTCTACCAGTGTTGTGTACTTATGGTAAATCTGCACTATTTGCCCCACCAATTTCTAATTGTCAGATTTACTTGCAATTTTTTTTAATCTGCTCCTTTTTACATTATAAAAACAATTTTGGTTGTACCATCTCGATAGTTTTTAAAAAAAAAAAATACATAAAGTGTCACTTCCTAAGAAAAATAAAGGAAGATTATGGTTAGTTTAGTTAAGATTTGTATTTTTTGACCTAACCTAAGCATAACCATTCATCACGTCCCTAAGAAACTTACAACTTACATATTTAAAAAAAAAAAAAGACTGAATTAATCATGATGGTACAACCGGAATTATTTTTAAAATGTAAAAAGGAACAGTTTAAAAAAAAAATTGAAAAGTAAATAGGACAATTAGAAATTGTTGGGCCATTAGTGCAGATTTACCCTACTTACTGTCAAGAACTAGATAAAATTAAATATTTTCATTTATCAAATATTAATAAATATATATATTATTGTATAACTTGAAATAAACTTTTTTTTTCTTCCCATGTAAATAAAAATATTATATTTTATACTTAATTGGTAATAAATAAAAAAGATCCAATGTTATTATTCATCAAACAGATTATAGTATGTAATAGCTATTAAAATAAGAACAAAAATCAGCACAACACTTGGATTTAAAAAAAAAAAAAAAAAAAAAAAAAAAAAAAAAAAAAAAAAAAAAAAAAAAAAAAAAAAAAAAAAAAAAAAAAAAAAAAAAAAATATATATATATATATATATATATATATATATATATATATATATATATATATATATATATATATATATATATATATATATATATATATAAATAAATATACAAGAGACTCTCGATAATCCGACACATATGGGTGGTTGTGGTTGGGACCACACAACCTCTGGATTATCAGGAGTAAAACACAAGATATTTTTACATTTTTATATACATTTATGTTTCAGATAGCATCAAATATCTTTGTACATAAGCAATTAAAACAAAATAGTTTAATCGATATAAATAAAAAAAAAAAATAAAAATCATGAATTGTTTATTTTTTTTAGCATTAAAAATATTATTGAAAAAGCACTCTTGTAACCTTTTAAGCACTAAAATATCATTACCTTCAATACTGTTTTCTTCTGCCCATTTCGTGGAAAGTCTGAATGAAATGGGCAGAAGATAACAGTGTTGCCAGATGTACGACAATTATCGTATTTAAACGATAATTTTGACTCTTCCTCCATGTACGACAGTGCTTGTACTAGGCAAAAGTACGATAATTTTGAAATTTTACGATATTTCTTATAAAGCCGTGTATTAACTTGAGCATTCGCCCCGCATGAGCATATGTTGTCATTCGGCACGAGGGGAGGGCGGCGCACGACCACGCCCCACATGAGCAATGAGCCAACGTGTTCGGACCTCCCTGGTCCGAACATGGGAAGACAACAGAATAGTATAGTGTAATGGTAAAGACTGAAGGGAAAGGAGGGTGGGGGTTGGCTCATATTGTTCTGCCTGATCGAGTCCCAACCCCCGTAAACACTGAGCATGAATCAAGCAGGGGCTTTGATGTACAGACAACCCTCGGAACAGGCTGAGGCATGCGGACCCATTCGGGTCGCCCTGTACATACCTGAGCAACACAGGGCAAACACATGCTCATGCGGGGCGAATGCTCAAGTGAATACGCGGCTTTAGAAGTACGATACTTTGGAAATGTCTTTAATTTTATAGAATTTTTCTTGACTTGTTCTGCTAAACATGCAATAAAACAAACCTGGGTTCTGGGTAGAAATAAAAAAGTTAGTGCCTTGTGGTTGTGTGTTGTTTTTTGTTATGTCTATGTAGCAGTCAGTAAGTCAGTGTTTTTGTAGATGTTGTGTATGCAATACAATACACCAACGCCAAGCCAAAGTGAAAGTGACAAAAATTCGGAACAGTAAACAGACCCAGTAGCAGAAGAAAAAGACAAAGGAAGAAGAAGCTGCAATCGTAATCAATTTTTAATATTTTGCTTTTTTAAATCAATGTTAAGGATAAAGGCCCGGCCACACAGGAAGCGGACTGTCCGCCGCGGACAAGTATTTGGTCCGCGGCGGACTCTGTGGGCTGTTATTTTGCATTATCCTGGCCACACAGAAGGCGGCTGTCCGCGGCGGACAGGGCCAGTCCGCGGCGGACAGAATGTTGTCCGCGGCGGACTCTGTGAGCTGTAGAATTCAATTAAACTAGTCAAACAGAAGGCGACTCTGTCCGCCGCGGACAAGTCAGTCCGCGGCGGACCCTGTGGGCTATAATATTGCATTAAACTGGTCACACAGAAGGCGACTGTCCGCGGCGGACAGATCCAGTCCGCCGCGGACAGATTTGAAGTTGTAATTTTCCACAGAGTTCGCGGCGGACTAGATACAACATAACCGACGAATCAATTGATAGATTTTCTTCTGAAATACGTTTTTCTTCATGACATGCTTAACCCGGACTATTTTTTTTTTTTTTTTTTTTCATTCTTTTTATATTTTTTCTGTTTCGATATTTTAGTTTGTAGGAGAGTATATGTATCTTCTGAAACTGTTCTTCAGACATTCGAAAAACTATCTTCAAATAAATGAATAGATTGTTGTTTTTTTTTCACATAAGAAATATACGAGTAGTACATTATTTACACACCCACACACACACACACACAAATATATATATATGAATATATATTTCTTGACTGCAAATATAAACAAAAACCAACTTATCTCAGGTTTCTGTCACTAACATCGTGTGACACTGTAACAATCCCGACTTTTCTAATTGATATAATATATATATATTATTTTTTCTTTTTTGATACTCTTTTTACACTGATTACTCTGTTTACTACTTTTTCTTTGAATGATTGAGAGTATAACAAACCTACTATATTTTTATAGGTTTTTTCTTTTTACTTATGGTCTTCTGGGGTAATAAATGATACAATTTTTCTAGTTTAAAAAAAGGTGATATTTCATCCCTATTTTCGGGATATTCTCAAACCTTATATATTGTATAAGGTATTTTTAATGATCATCCCTAAAAGCTCAATAAGTATGAAGAATTGTTAGAAAATTAAGGGATAAACTGAAGAATAATCAATTATATATTGTAGTTTTTGTGCTCCATTTTTTCAAATGTCAAGTCAATTTAAAAATTTTTCAAAATGTCTTCCTTTACATACTGATATGTAAATTCGTCTTTTAAATAAAAAAGTAACAGGTTGAAGGTGAGTCCATGGGCTCTAGCCTCTGAGTCAGAGGCTAGAGCCCAGAGGCTAAGTTTATTAATTGTTATTACCGTAATTATTGTAATATATAATATGTATGTTTTAACGATCTTTATTAATTTTAATAAAGATAATTTTTATCTTTATTAGCGGCGTCGCTGTTGGTTTTACAACAAAATGTTATTAGAATAGATAAAGTTAAAATTTTTTCCTGTCCTAAAATTCCAATTTTAATTTTGATGCGCACGTTTACGCGAGCGTTGCGCGCGAACTTTTGGACGGATCACGCTGTCCAACGAACTTAGCCTGAGTATTAGTAAGAGGAACATGTATACCAAATTTCAACTAAATCGGTCAACTTTTACTTAATCGTCGGACACGTAAACGTTACACACAGACAGGCAGACAGACAGACAGACAAGATGCATATTTTGTTGAATGTAAGAAGCTCGCTTGCGCTCGCTTCAATTAAGCAAGGGAGATTCAAGCGATGGTTAGAATGAACACGAGTTGCATTATACTCCGTGAAGGATGGTGGACATTTTGTCCGCGGCGGACAGTCCGCTTTCTGTGTGGCCACCCTGTCCGCGTTGGACGGCGGACAACCTGTCCGCGGCGGACAACCTGTCCGCGGCGGACGGTCCGCTTTCTGTGTGACCAGGATAATGCAAAACAACAGCCCACAGAGTCCGCCGCGGACAAAATAACTGTCCGCCGCGGACAGTCCGCTTCCTGTGTGGCCACCCCGGTCACACAGAAAGCGGACTGTCCGCCGCGGACAACCTGTCCGCCGCGGACAGTCCGCTTCCTGTGTGGCCAGGCCTTAAAAGAGTGATTTTAGTAATTATTTAACTTAACTTAAAACTATTATTTTATTTATCAACTTTAACTTATATTAAAGACGAAAAGATTATAGGGTTTTAAACATATTATTAATTAGTTGCAATGTGTATTGGTTTTTGTTTTTTATAGTGTAAATCTCCAAGTTATTATATATATATATATATATATATATATATTTTTTTTTTTTTTTTTTTTTTTTTTTTTATTTTTTTTTTTTTTTTTTCATTTTTTCCTCATTTAATTTCTTCTTTTTCATTATCAATATGCAAAGGAATAACGATGAAGGAACTTCTTCTAAGGTACAGGTAAGCCACAGAGCTCAAAATTATCAAAAGGACGGGGGAAAAAATTCTGAATTTAAAGGTTGGCTTGCACCTGAGCCTAAAAACAGCAAAAAAGCATACTGCAAGTGGTGCAGGGGGCTGTTAACAGCGGAGCTAAGTGTCATAAAGCTACACGTAAAATCAAAAAACACAAACAAAATGCTCTTAGTAGCACATAAAGGAGCATTGTAGAGACTTTAAACCTGTTACAAAAAAAATTAGTGATTTAAAGTAGCAGAATTCGGTAAAAGCAGCAGAAATCAAACTCTTAGTTCAAAGAAGAGGAAATCAAACTCTTAGTTCAAAGAAGAGGAAATCAAACTCTTCGTTCAAAGAAGAGGAAATCAAACTCTTTGTTCAAAGAAGAGGAAATCAAACTCGTTCGGCTTTTTAGCCGAACATAGCATTGCTTTAAGAAACTCAGACCCTTAACTCAGAATTTGCCAGAGTTCTTTTGTAGAATCCAAAATTGTTGAAAAGATAAAATTGGGAAGAACTAAGGCAACATCTATTATCAATAATGTAATAGCTGTTGCTGAAACATAATATCTAATAGAATTATTAAAATGTAATAAGTTTATATCTGTGTCAGGTTTTTTAACCCTACTGGCTCTGGTGCCGTTGAAACTAAGTTTTTTAAATTATTAAATATTTTGAAACCGCAAAAGAAGCTAACATTGAAGCTACAATTAAATAATATATCATATTATAATGTATGCTTTACTAAAAGATGGCATTCCCCACTGACCAGTTGATTGGCTTTGCATCTGATGGGTGCAGTGTCATGAC
Organism: Gerris lacustris; assembly: GCA_951217055.1. NCBI lineage: Eukaryota > Metazoa > Arthropoda > Insecta > Hemiptera > Gerridae > Gerris > Gerris lacustris. The sequence goes on from OX578285.1 coordinate 27,506,765, forward strand.
AGGGCAGCACAATTCTCATTCATTACATCTTTGCTGCAATGAGGCTTGTAAAAATTTGCCTAGAATGTGTGAAGATCTTGCTAGGGATATTTGCAATTTTTTAAAACAATTTGTAAAAGGCAAGCACAATTCCAAGCTTTTTGTAATGTAGAGCCACATAAAATTTTACGATCTTCACAAACTAGGTGGCTTTTACTGAAAGTGGTTGTTTCACAAATTTGGAACAGTCGAAGGCTCTCTGCTTATATTTTACCGAGAAGCGGGTTCAGGTAAGGTTAAATGGGGCTGAATTAATTTTTAATGGACTAAATAAATAATATATATTACAGACTTTTAAATTTATTTCTTGAATGGATTTTACCCACATTTACATATTTAAATGCTCACTTTCAAAGTGAAAAAGTGGTCATCACTACACTACACGAGAAGATGGTGAATACTTTTATAAGTATTCACCATTTTATGAAACCATCATATCTTAATGCCACTCTCTTACAAGATATTCCATCCTGAAAAGAAAGACCAATATACAGAGGTAAACAGTCTGTACTTAAGAGTTGAGGTACCTTAAAATTACCTAAAAAAAAATAAAAAATAAAATTAAAAAAAAATGTGCGTTGGAGGAATTTTTTTAGTTACAGCCTGTTTGGAACGATGTAACAATAATGCATTTTTTTTTTTTTTTTTTTTTAAAGAAACTAATTCAAACAACTGAATAACGCATGCAAGAAGTTTGGACATGGATGCTATAGGTACCAGGAACCTCATCAGAAAAACCAATGGACTGAGGTTCAACAGAGATTCAATTGCAAGATACAGAGTAAGTTGCTAAAATACAGTCTCAAATATGTGGTTCACCGATGGGTCCCGAATTGAAGAATTATCTAGGGCCGGGGTTTTCTGTCTAGAACCCAAATATGAGCTTAGGCAAATATGCCACTGTATTTCAGGCAGAGATATCCGCTATTTTGGCCTTTTCTCTGAGAATGGCTCTATTTTGAAAACCAAAATAGAAAGAAATCTATTCTCTATCATACTCTATCGAGGATCACACTGTGTTATAAGTAGGAAGGTTAGGGGGACCTTCATAGAATCTGTTTTATTGCCAATTTTAGCTATGGATTCTTCTTCATACTATCATCCTCTGGCCAGAGAAATCACACAAAGTGCAGGATTTACGTCTGCAAATGAGATAGCAAACTTAGCATCTCTTGAATCTATGACATCTATCTCTGAGCCACATTTAGAAAAGCAAACACAATCAATGCAAACTCTAGGTTTGTAATAATAGGAATAATATTTTTTTAACAACAAAAGAGAAGCAAAAGCAACAATAACTTTGTCACAATAACAAGAAAACCTATAATTGTGCAGGCTGAATTCATTTTTTAATATGCACTCTTGATTTAATTGTTTTTTTTGTTTTAGGTGACTACAGCCCACAGATGCCAAAGCCCCTCATATCTGCATTTCATCATTCAGTCAGTTACATATCTGCATTTTCTGCAAGTAAATTAGTAAATAATTTTGCTAGACTCACTCTCTGTAATCATGGTAAGGAGGAAAAAGTAAGGCCTTTGTTGGAATTGGGTCAGACAAGTAAATAACAAAGGATTTAAAGTGAAAAGCTTTGGCTAGACGTCAATAGCATATATATTATAACTTGCCCACTTAGCAAAAGAATAATTGCCAGAAGGACTGTTGCAGCCAATGCAACAGCACCTTGTGCATGTTGTTAGAAATGGCTTGCAGTCTAAAACCTATACAAACACAAATAAACAGACTGCTCAACTTCTAGCCAAGGATATAATAGTTATTTACGTAACAAGGGAGTAAAGTAAGTGATTGCACCCTGAGCGATGAAGTTGGTTCCTGAGGCGAAGCTGAGGGAACCATGACGTTTACTCCCTAGGTGGAGCCGAGGGAGTTAATTATCGCGAGGGTGCAAGCGATTTATTATTCCCGAGGTACGTACAAGATTTTACCTCCAGAAGGGAGAAAAAAAAAAGGAAAGATTTTAATTTAAAATTATTTTATTCAACAAAAAATAGATATCAGTTCATCAAGGACCACTAAGTTATCTTCAATGATCATTCCTTATTTATCTATTTTACGTAACTTTATATTTAAATAAAAAAGAGCAAATTTAAAAAAGAACTAATAAATTTAACTAACTCTCAACGCAATTAATAGAACATTTACTCAAAACACGGAGCGTTTTAAAACAAAACAAAAAAATATTTTAAAACAGCTGATTGCGAGTCATGATTGTAATAAACAATGTTGTTTTTTATTAGTTGATCAACTAATAAAAGCGGAAAAAAGTAGAAAATTAAACATATTAAGCTGTGAAGCTTTTACCAAACATAGCGCATGAAACTGCTCCGTTTTTTTATAATATGCCTTTACAGCTAACGCATGCTATTCAATTCACCAACACTCCATGTTTATGTTTACTAATGTCAATTTCCAGGTGTCTAGAAGTTTTTAATTCAATTAATTTCCACACATCTACTTCATATTTCTTGGATGAAAAATAAATAAATTTAAATATATATATATATATATATATATATATATATATATATATATATATATATATATATATATATATATATATATTCATATATTTTCAGGTGTCTAGATGAGATAGAAGCAGTCCACACCCTTTTAAAAATATAATCAAAGGATTCAGAACAAATCCTTTGTAAGGACATAAGCTTAATGGAGGTATACATCAGGTATTTGATTAAAAACTGGGGTGAACATGGCTCATCTAATGATAAAGAATGTTAGAGGACAAAGTAGAAGTAGGACTGAAGTACAAAGACCGAGGCACAAACAAACCAAAACCTCAAGCTCAAAAGTGGAAGGGCCAAAATTGTTCTCTTATAGGTCTGACGAAAAGTATTATATTTCATTACGGCTAAATTTAGCCTATTTATTCACATATATGTAATTAAATACATATCATCACACCTACAAATCACATAAACCTATAAAGCAATTAAATCACAAGCGATGTGCTAATTTTTGTCAACCTGTAAAATAAAATATTTTATACTAAACTAAGGTTTTTTTTGGTGGAACTAAAAAAAAATTCATTTTGTCTCAGAATACAATAGAAACTTTGCAAGATTCTTCTTCCTATTTTTTTTTTTAATAAATTAGTTGTAATAATTGCTCTAAACACCAAAGCCGAAAACAAGGTTTCTTGTCTCTTAAGTTCATTAAACTGATATATACCTAAGCTGTTGAACAGGACTAAAAACACAAAAAATAAAAAAAAAAAAAAAGATATATACCTGAATTCAGAGTCATTGCAGCCTTTGAAGAACATTAAAAATGCCTGAAACATAAAGAGAATGAATGCACTACTTAACAGTAAAATAAAGGCAGGTATATTATTTTAGAATCAAAAGGATAATAGAGAGGATCACACAAAAGTAAATACTAAACATAATTTTTCAGCTACAGAAAAATTAATTAAATGACAGAGAAATCATTCTCCTGTATAGCTCAGTTGGAAAGAGCACCTGTCTCCTGTAGTTATTGATAATTATAATTTGATTTAAAGTCAAATTTAATCTTTCCGTAGTATGAATACTACCAAAAACTTAAAAATTTGAATAAATAAAAGAAGTTATTTATCACGCCTAATAATAAAATAGAATAATTTTATTATTAATAATAGGATTGGGAGGGTTCATTCTGTAGTGACATTGATACAAAAGATTAGACTTTCTTGCAGTTAGCCGGATTTCTTAAATATAAAATATACGTTCGCGACGCTACAATTCTTAAAAATGGTATGAATGATGTATAACACAGTCCTGAGTCATAATGAGCAGACAAAACAGTTCATAACAACAGAAACATACATTTTTGTAACAAAGGACACCAAATTAATGCTAAATGGAGAACTAACTACCAAACTGCTTAAAGTAAAAATTAAAAACTGTAAAGTTCCTAATATTCGCTGGATAAATGGTGTTCCTGGGGTGTGGGAAATCTCATTACATCATCAAAGAGCACAGACCAGGACGGGACTTAGTATTGACTCAAACCAGAACTAATATTAAAGATATCAGAATGTCCCTAGAACATTCGAAAAAACCAATAGATAAAAAAAGAATTCTAACTGATTACAGAACGGTGTCATCTTACATCATTAATGGCTCAGACAGGAATTATGAAAGAGTGTACATAGATGAAGCTGTACTCATGCATGCTGGTTACGTTGGTTTTATCGCTAGCCTAACAAATACGATAGAAATAATTCTACTTGGAGACTCAAACCAGATTCCTCATATTGAAAGATCCGGTCTTAAAACAGAATGGTCTAAAATTCAAATATTTTGCGAGCCTTCCCTAAATATATCTACTTCAAGAAGATGTCCCAACGATGTGTGTTATTTGTTATCATCCTACTACAAGAAAATAAGTACAACGAACCCCATCACTCGATCAATAAAACCCACTATTTCTGGCGGAAGATTCTACCAGCTAAAATCTGAAACTCTTATACTGACTGTTACGCAAATAGAAAAAGAAATGGTTATAAAATGCCTAGAAAATAAATGTAAGATACCTTTTCGTGTTGAGTGTACACACTATACACGAGGCTCAAGGCCTAAATTCAAAAAGAGTCATCCTTATCAGAATAAACACCAAACACCTTGATATATATAATAGTATTCCACACATAATTGTTGCGATAAGTAGACACACACATTCTTTTAGATACATTACAACAGGAGAACCAGATCTGATAAACATCATAACCAACAACATTATAAATAAAACCGAACAGTTTATCAATACTTGGCACTATAAAGAAGAATTTAACCAAATAAAAATCTTGGACAATATGGAAGAGACAAAACAACATGCAAAATACTAATAGCCTAGATACAATTAGATTGACCAATATGTTAAATGTTCCCACCTCAATTGAAGAGATTATAAAGGACAATAAAGCAATAAAACTCATACATATGAATATACGAAGCATAAATAAGAATTTTGATGAGTTTTCTATAAAATTAGAACAATTAAGCACCAGATTTTATATTATAGTATTATCTGAAGCTAGAATAAGGAATATTGATGTAAATTTATTTCAAATAAATAACTACACTATGATTTATACAAAAAATAATTTTAATCAAAATAGCGGTCTGGTTATCTACATAAATAATGATATCAAAAGCAATATTGTAACTAATGAAATAAACCTTACGAGTTGTAAATGTATTGAAGTCAAATTAGAAAAAAAATATATATATTATCGTTGCATTATATTGATCACCGAACGGTGACATAAAAACATTTATAAATGAATTTAAAAATATATTACAAAGAAAGAAAAATAATTAAACATTGATATAAATCAGAATAACCAATTAACAACAGAAGAAGAACTGTATTTAGACATGATGACTGAAAATAAACTACTAAGCCATATAAACGATTACACTAGGGTCACTGATACTAGTAAAACAACAATCGATCACTTATTTGCATCAGATACGTTAATCAGTAAAGTAAGAGGAATGTTTCTACAAACGATAATTACTGATCACTATTCCATCATTTGTAATATAAACTTCAATAAAAACAACATTAACGAAAAAAATCAACATCTAAGCCAAATGACTATTGAACAAATAAATCATGAAAAACTAAAAAAATTAATCGAATTAGAAAATTGGAATAGCTGTATAAATGAAAATGATGTAAATCAAGCTACAAAAAATTTCATCAACAAGTTACAAGATTTAATTGCGACCGCTACTGAACCTTTAAAGCATCGTCAATATTCAAGTAAATTCAGGAAAATACAACCATGGATTTCCCATGGTATTATTGTTTCTATACGCAAAAAAGAAAAATTAAGGCGCCAGACAGTCAAACAGCCAAATAATGAAAAACTTCAATCTTATTTTAAAAAATATTGCCAAAACTTTGATTAAAAGAACTAAAAATGAATTTTATAGTACAAAAATAAGAAAATGTAATAACGATATGTCCAAGGTATGGGCTGAAATTAATAAAATCACCTCTCGTAAAAAAACTGAAAAAAATATAATAAAGGAAATTAAACAGACAGACGCCACAATAATTAATGCTATAGAGAACCCTATAAGAAGCGCAGATATCATGTGCAACTATTTCACTTCAGTAGGTGAGGAAATGGCAAATAAGATATATAACATAAGAAACAAAGGAATAACTGAAACAAATAACATAAATTTTGAAGAAAGATGGAATTCTATAGATAATTTAAGCGAGAAAGACGTCAGGGATGCTGTACATAAATTAAAAGGTGGTTCCTCTCCCGGTCATGATGGTATAACTGTAGCAATTATAAAACAAAATATCGAAGCACTGGTGACTCATAGGAGTCACCACAAAACCCTTGTGTAAAACTTATTTTTGCTGTATGTAAGATAGCTTACATATAGCAAAAATAAGTTTTGCACAAGGTATATTTCCTAATATGCTAAAAAATTGCAATTATACACCCGATTCATAAAAACGGACCATTGCATGAACCAACAAATTACCGTCCTATATCACTAATATCAAACATAGCTAAAATATTAGAAAAAATAGCAAAACATCACCTTAATAAATTCATAGACAAATACAAAATAATATCGGGAAATCAATTTGGCTTCCAAAACAACCTAAACACGCAATATGCTATCAATAAAGTAACCTCATTCATTACTGAAAATCTTGATCAAGGTATGAAACCGATGGCAGTCTTTATTGACTTGACTAAAGCTTTTGATAGCGTATCACATAGAAAACTAACAACAGTACTAAGGAATCAAGGAATATCTGGTAATATGCTGAAATGGTTTAATAGCTATTTGGAAGATAGAAAATATAGGGTAAAAGAAAACAATACTGTAGGCAATAATTTCACATCTACATACTCCATACCACAAGGTACAGTGTTAGGGCCATAATTATTTATATTATTTATAAACTCAATATTTAAGGTGGTGGGAAACTCATCTCTTATCGGCTTTGCAGATGATTTAGTGCTTCTCTGTTCATCTAATAATTTCAAACTTACATCTAGCCTTATTGAAAGTGATTTAAATAAACTGAAAATGTGGCTTGATAAACATGAATTGACCATGAATAGCAAAAAAACATGTGCCATGGCTTTTACTCTTAATAGATCTACTATACCAATACTGCCACCAATAAGAATACACCATAACAACTATGAAATTACAAATTGTCAGTGTTCTACAATTGAAATGGTCACCTCAGTCAAATATTTGGGAATACTCATAGGCAATCGCATAAACTGGAAAGAACATATAAAAAATCTAAACAAAAAACTAAGAACATTAATCTATGTATTTTCAAAACTAAAACCACTATTAAGTGTGCAACAGCTAAGAGTGTTGTATTATGGAGTTGTTGACGCCATTATACAATACGGCCTTCTTTCGTGGGGAGCAGCTACTGATACCCTCAAAGAATCTGTTTTTATCAAACAAAAAGCCATAGTAAAAATAATACTCAATAAAAAACGAACTGAACACTCGGCCCCTCTTTTTAAACAGCTTTCCATTATGACAATTTATCAATTATATGACTATAAATGCCTAATCCAACTTAGCTCTGGTAAACACAATCTAAAAACAATTTGTCACGAAATTCCAACACGAATATCTGAAAAAAGGCCATTACATCATTCCTAATTATAAAACTTATAATTAGGCTCTATATGGACATATAGAGCCATTCAATTGTATAATAACATACCAGTAAATATTATAAACAAATTTAAACATAAAACTTAAAAAAAAAAAAAAAAAACATAAAAAACATTTTAAATATTTAAAAAATAAACTCCTGCATTACTCAACATATAATCATTAACAAACAAAACAAATGTTAATTAATACAACCATTTGAAGGTATCAATTAATTTTTTTTTTTTATAATTTTTATTTTATTTTATTTGTCCCCCTCTAAAATTATTAAGTAATTAGTATTAGTAGTTAAATTTTAATAGTTATATTTAATTCACTTATTCTTTTACTCATTATTCATTTGTATAATTTAATATTTAATAATTTAATAGAAAAAAACCAAAAAAACTTATGTAATACTAGCCAAAGTAAATTTTTAGTAAACTCTCTCTTCACAACACAGAACTCTAGTTCTATTGGTGAAGAGATAACCTTGTTCAGGTTTCTGGAAAGCCACATTATAATTTGTAATATTATATTATGTTGTATTGTATATTATATATTATCAATAAAGGTATTTAATATATATAAAAAAAAATAAAAAAAAAAAAAAAAAAAATGCATGCATTTTTCTAAGTAGATTGTTGAAAAAAAAAAAAATTGGAAAAACCATTATATCGGCTTCATAACATTGTAAATAAAAATTATAAATTGAGGATAATAATATTATATGCTAGGCATTAGTTAAGTAACCCCTTTAGAATACAATTCCCAAGCCTGGAACACACTATTTTATTTTACTCATCACTATTGCGATAATCAGTCTTGTTTATCTAAGTTATCATGTTCCTTTATTTAATAAACTTTTAAGAAGTAGGGGCGTATAAATATCTTCGATACATCTAACTTTGGAAGTGAAATCTGGTGGGGCTTGGTTACCGTATTCTAAATTATCCTGGGACTAAAAAAATGGAAATATTTATAAATGGATAACAAATGAGCTATCATAAAAGATCGACTATGTTTATAAATACTAATGATAATAAGTTGATCATTAAGATGCACTGATTGCTTCGAATCGATTTCATTCTGATTGAAAATTTGCGTAAACAATTAGCTTTACTAATCAGAATGGATAATATAGAAAACATGTTTTATTTATCTATTAAGTTGAGATCAAAGTACGAGTCCAAAGGTTGAGAACTCAAGGTTCAATTTCTTAGAGGAGTCAGTAATGTTTGTTATAATAATAATTAGCAGATTTATAAATATATCGTTTCAAAAAACCCTTAGGTGGAGAGGATTAAAAGGAATTTACTAAGGCAGTTTCGTTATAACTTGAAAACTCCATTTTGAAGATCCATAGTGACCTGTACCAACAAATTTTTTAAAGTCCTTTAAATTAATTTTGAGGTAAACTCTCCCATTTATACATATACATCAATTATTAATCAAAATTATTCAATTAAAATGATTATAGTAGAAATAATAATCAAGAAAGAGAGAGACAAATTAAAGAAGAAAAAACAAGTTACATTTTTAAATACGAACGCCAAATTTTATTCAAGTAATAAATTATTTAAATTACCTATGTTAGCGGAGTTGCACAATGACAAAGTGTGAATTTGTATAAAATTTTCTAGGTGAAAAACGACAAATTTACTCACAAACTACATCAAAAAACTATCAAGAACGAACAAACATAAAGCCTTGTTTTGATTTTTTGTTAAGAACAGGGCTTGAATATAAATCGAAGAAATTGACAGAGAGGGGGCGTGGTCAAAACCATTCCTAAAAGCAGCAGTTTGTGGTATAGATAAAATTAAATTAAGATATAATAATTGAAAGAGATCTAGAAAGAGAAAAAAAGGTCGCTGGTAACACCAACCACAAATAACCTTCTTAAGGTTATAAAAATCGATTATTTGTATTTTTTCTAAAATAAATCGGAGGATTATTTTTATAATTTATATCGACATTTTACTTGCTCGTGACTGTGGGAGGGGATTCATTGAGGAATTACCAACTTCAGTAATGTTAATGTATGAGTATACCTAGACCTTGATTCACTAAAGGGCAGAGAGGTCATCTGGGCAGGGCCACCGACCAACGGGGGGGGGGGGGGGGGAGGGCAAATGCCCAGGCTCTGGCCATGGTTTCTTTACAATCAAAAAGGATACTGTGATCAGTGGCATAACTATGGGCCCCAAATTAAATAAAACAACATGAAACTACTACCTTTGTACCAATGTCGATGTTGTAACTGTACTTCTATACCTTTGTTAGAGGGCCCCATTCAGTTCTGAACACTATTTTTTTTTTCTTGCTCATAATTTTTTTTGGCGAGGGGCCCCCAATGTCCTAGCTACGCCAGTGATAGTATGAACTTAAAATTATTCCTAATGTGTCATAAATATGAAGTTTGAATTCTTGTGTTTCATTTACTTACTTAATTTTTGTGATGGTTTCATCTTATTCAATATGGTTAGTAGCTGGCCATACACGATCGGATTTTTATGATGGACCACGGACTTTTCCAACAGACTTGGGGAAATGTGCGTTAGTGGAGAAACAAACGACGAGATCACGTCTCCGTTGTCAACACACATGGACAGACCAAAGTTTATTATTTGTCTGCAGATTTTGCTCCGTATCATTTCTATTCCTCACTCAAATATCGTTTCATTCCATTTATTTTATTTTTGGCTTAAATTAAATTAATTCTATTTTTTCAATAACATTCTTTAATTTATTCATTCTTTTTTAGTCTTTTATTCATTTTTTTTTTTAGTTTTTTATTCAGTTTTATTTTTCCCACTCCAGTTTTAATTTTTTTCAATATATTTCTCACTCCAGCTTTATTTATTAAAATATGGCAAAGGAGTGGACTAATGTTCACATTGAACAATTAATTGATTTGTACCACCATCATCCTTGTTTGTGGAAGCTCAATCATGAGCATTACACCAACAAAAACATAAAAAATCGGTCCTAGACAACTCATACAAACTTTCTCATATCGCACCCCCGCTTCAGAAGTGACACAACTCAATAAAAAAAAAAAAATGTGTGAGGCTCTCACGCATTAGAAGTGAAACTTAAGTTCTAGAATGCATTGCTCTCTTTCATTTTTATTTTTTGACGATTTTATTATTTCAGGATTAAAGGTAAGTTTTCCAAGACGCGACTCCAGCGATAGACGCTGAGCGATAGTCGCCCAGCGATAGTCGCTAGCACAAAATTATAATAGGTGTTTTCCTACAAGCGTCTCCAGCGACTATTGCAACATATCAGTAGGTAAGTAGCAGTAGATGCGAACACGGTAGTTTCTAATTTAATTATGAGTTTTAAGAAAAAACTAATTACATATTTACTATTGGAAGAAGAAGATGATGATATTATTGATTATTGCCGAGGAAATTATAAGTTTTTCTCGAAAAGGAGCACATCAAATTTTTAAAACAAGAAACGAGGAGGGTTGTTTCGTGCAACTGATTAAAAATCGCAATTGGAGCAAGACGTTTTTAAAACCGATGTTTTAAAAACTGTATAATAAAAACTACTTTTATAACTATGAAAATATTATATAAACTGTTATTATAAAATTAACCAGAATTATTGGTTATTTATTATTAAACTTACCTGATCTTTCCACACACTCTGCAACCTCTTTATAAATATTGTGCTTAACTCGTGTATCTCGGTACATCGAATGCTGTAAATCGAAAATAGCTCCATGTTTCCGCACTGATTTCATGAGTTTTTCATCTTCCTCAGAGGAAAATTACAGCTTATTGGAAGACGACATGTTCACTAAATACTAAATCACCACAAAAGCAGAAGCGGCACTGTTCTTTCTTTCGCGGCAAGATTGTCTTTATCCGCCCTTTTAAAACTATGAAGAAAGTCCTTTTATTTATATTTCTCCCATTTGAAGAAAACGGCGGGCAAAAAACAGCGGGAGCCAATGAAAAGTTTTGATTTTTAGCGCGAGTAGTTACAAACCTTCTTCTCCCACTTCTGTAGAGCGGGCATTTCTCTCATTTGAAGAAACCGGCGGGAAATAAAGGGCGAGGACCAATGAAATCGAGAGTGTTTTAGCGCGAGTATTGTCCTTTCCCTACGGATATTCTGCCTCTACAAGCAAGCAAGCCAGAATACGCATTGTTCTAAACGGCGAGAAACAATTCTCACTTCTCGCGGTTTTCTTTAAATTTATAATTCTGCTGGATTCATATCGAATAAAGGCAAGTAAAATATCTATTTAAATGAAACAATAAATATTCTGGTTTTTTTTTTTGGTTCCATTTGAGTAATTTAATAATTAATATATTTATATTATATATATTTATTTTACATAATACATTATTAATTAAATTTAATTATGATATTACATCAATTAAATTATATTATGATATAGTGTTTATAATACTAATTTATTCAAGTAATTTTTAACTTTGAATTGGTTCGTTTATTTTAATTTATCCTCCCAGTTTGACCGCCACAGCCTGGTTTCTCTAGCACTGCATTGCTAGGATCGCTAGCGACTGCGATTATGACTGCTCCTGGAGCAGACGGCTGCAATCGCTCAGCGATCGACGCTAGCGTCTCTAGCGACTATCGTTAGAGTCGCTTGCCTAGGAAAACAGTTACACGTAAACTCAAAAGAGGAGTCCTCAGCGATAGTCGCTGAGCGATTATCGCTGGAGTCGCGTCTTGGAAAACGTACCTTAAGAAATGTTATGGGAAATTTAATTGAAAAAAAAAATTGCTACGCAAAGGCAACCACATTTATTCCAATAAAAATAAATGTTTGTTTTGATTTGCTGGTCTTTAAATAGATTAAAACAATTAATCTGTAAAGTCACTTTTAGCTCAATCATCTTCGCAGCAGAGACCAGCATTAAAAATGACACATCTGGAATTCAAACAGTAGTAACCAAACCGTCGAGAGAGTTAGATACGTATTAAAACGTCTCTTTTCGAGTTGCGTCGTTTCTTATAATTTTTATCAAAATAGTAGGATGTTTTATTTAGAGTTAAGTCACTTCTATAGGATGATTTGCGTAAATTAATAAAACTTATTTTGAATTGCGTCGCTTATTGGTAAATTGTTATTGTTGAAATTGGAATTCTGCCACTTTTGGATTATAAGGTAAGATCAATTTTGTATTATAATATATTATTTGTTTTTGTATAAATAAATAAAAAATATTTGTTAGTTTTTCCACTTATAATAATATAGATAGATGAGATTATTATTCAATAAAAATTGAATCGTAATGGTGTTTAGTTATGAGATAATGCTTGAGTTCAGTGTTAGTTATTTAGTGTATTAAAGAGTGACTAGAGTTAGCAAAATAGAATCTCGTAGGTTTCAATGGTGTCCTAGAGAAATGACTAAGCCAAACCCTTCTTGCCTTCCTTATATCTAATAATACCTATTTATTATTGATATTAAAGTAATTATTATTTATGTAGAAAATAGTTATGTTATAAATGAAGAGTAAGTATCTAACACCCACCTTTGCAGAGATTCTTAGCCACTGCCGACAAAAATGAAAAAGAAGAATTCCCAACCCTAAAGGCGTACAAACAATCCCGGTATAGAGAAAGAGCACCTCCCCTCCAAGGAAGACAACGAGAGGTCCAGAGAAGCCGCAAGGGAGAGAAGGAGGGAGGAGAAGAAAATTACTCTCCGGAGCTCCTAGATCAGTCAGTGAAGGTGAAAGGATGATACACCTCCCTCTGGTTTGGAGGGACCTATACAGGGCCGTCGCGAGAACATCGGGCGCCCGGGGCGAGCCTTAGCAAAGCGCCCCCCCCCCCAAAAAAATGTAAAAAAACAAAATTATACAATACTATTGTACAATTGCCTATTGTAGTATAGAACTATGAAAGACTAATACAGTGGGCTATAAATAATTTTTACATGGAAATGAAAAAAATATAGTTATTGCTAGATTATTTATTCCGTCAAAATTATCTAAACTACAGTGAAGGAATTAGAATAGGAAATATATAGAGGAAAATATTTAAATTAACTATCATTTTGCAAACTTCCACTTTCAAATTATGATAAACATTATATTGAAACTTCATAGTATAGAAAGTAACACTTAAAAACAAAAAAATCTGGTAGGGGGTACCTCGGAACTTTTCCTCACTGCTGCGAAGCAGCATTTGGCGGGTTAGTACTTGGATGGGTGACCGTTTTGAACTAACTAATCATTTTTCAAAAAAACGTTTGTTCATTATTTTTAATTATTTAATTTAATTTATTTTATCATTTGAATTTTGACAAACAAACGTTAATAATTAAATATCTAATTATTGGAATATATTTTTTTTTAATTGTTCCTTACTTTTTACCGGTTCCAACGATATTTGTATTTATACTTTCGGTATAATCGTCAAAATTAAATAACCGATAACTTCAAAGTGGCGGCCAATATAAAGAAAAAAAAATCTGGTGCAGTTGTTTGTAATACAGAGAGGTACATTCGTGCTAAATTTCAACTCGATCGGACCACTTTTCGTTTTTTTATTTTATTTTTTTATTTTTACTTTCTCAGCAAACTGAGTTCAAGATAGTGAAAATGTTGATTTGCCGGGCGGCACAACTAAAAGTAAGGACTGATTTTTCTTCCAAGTTTCAACTCTCTAGGTTATATCCCAGGCGCTACGATGATATAACACACATACAGTCGTCATACTGAAAACCACTCAGGAGGTCTTAAAAACACCCAAAACGGACAATTCAGTTTAAATCTCGAAAAAAAATTGTTGGGTGAAAACATAACTTTTCCTACCATAGGTGCGAGGAAAAGTAAAAAAGACTAATAAATGTTTTATATGTTTTTAAAAAGGGCATTTTATGTTATAATTTATATATTGGACCATTTCCTAGGCTAATATAGTATTTACAAACTATATGGAAAAAAATGAAAAACACAAACACTAACTGGCCAACCTAAATAAATTAAATGCCAATTGGTACTTTCCTAGGCTTTGAATGGGCAAAGTTATGTAATATGTCTTCAAATTTCAATCTTCTTGGCTCTTCATTTTCAATAGAAAGGATTGCAAGTCTGTTGAGACGTTGCTGTGTCATCTTTGACCGCTGATACGTTTTAATTAGTTGAGTTAGCTGAAGCTTCTTTCAGCGCTAGCCACAGTGATGGGTATTGTTAACAATATTCGATTTTAAACGAAGCCAAGTTTACGAAGTTTTCCCCGAGAGCCATCGCTTCTTGGTCGACCTTTAGGTGTCATCAGGGTTAATTAATTATTACTTTTTTTTTTTTTTTTTTTAAAATCACACTTTTTATTGAAACCTCAATAAAAACGCTCAAATCATTTCACCTCATTTTGAAATCATCACTCATCATCATTTAGAAACAAAATAAGGAACTTCGTTCCATAAAAACACAACATATTCTAAGGCTTATCTAGAAATTGGTATACAAGTCCTTTCGGCCTATGTCTTTAATTAATTGCTAAACGCTTAATAGAGTTGACTAGTTACAGTGAGTACTGCTAGTGCTAAACTTGTCGGGACGGTGTCGGTCGGTACTCGTTTCCTTCTCGGTCCAAGCTTATCGGTAAAAGTTCCGGTAAGGATTAGAGACACTGCGACACTGTCGGAACAGTGACAAAGAAATACTCGGTTCCACGTTACCGGAACACCCCAATGCTGAACCTTAATAACATTTCTCAATTGCAAATAGTACAGTATTCAAAATAATTTTCAAACTTTTGAGGCGCCCCCTTGCTCGTGGCGCCCCGGACCTATACATCACAGGAGGAAGAGACAGCTCGTGGTGATGTCAAGCCGGGAAGTTAGAGTTGATAATCCATAAGAGGGAGACATGTTAAGGATAAACATAAAGAGGTTCTCCCTGAAAATCATCTGGCAGTCAGGTATTGTTGAGCCAGGATGGTTCTTAATAACTGCCGTGGATGACATAGCAAGGGATTGGTCCGTCCAAAACTGGAAACTGCCCACTATAGATAATACCGCTTTTGAGGTAATCTATCAGAGGGAGGCTCCAAGGCCAACCAAGATAGGAATTAATGTAAGAGCGAAAGAAAACCTGACCCGGAGAAGCTCAGGTTAGAAATGCACCTAAGGAATTGTTTACCCGGGGCCACAGAATGGAAATTGGACCACATTTTAGAAGGGCCAGGAAACTGACACATCATTTTGTGGATTCCAAGATCCTCAGTCAAGGCCCTCAAGAAGTTAGATGGCGGGTTTTCTTGAGGGCCTGATCTCGGTATCGGTGCATTAAGTCTGAAGAGTACCGGCTTCAACAAAGAAAACTCTCACATCTAAGGAAGAAGGGATGACGCCAGTGGCAGACCACCTATAGAAGGTGGAAGCCGAAGAAGTGGAAATAATAGAAGCATGTCTCCGCCTTAAGTCTAAACCCTGCAAGGAAGTAAAGGAGTGGAATTTGGGGTTGCCAGGTGTCCTGGTTTTTTCAGGATATTCCCAAAATTTCCTGGTTTTCAATGGGGATATAATTTTGTTACAGGGTGGATATCGTTGTCTAACTAACTTGTACCGGGCATTGGTAAAATGAAAATGGATAACAAATTTCACCAAAATCAAGAAACTTTTACTAAAGTTATCACAAGACGTTTCCAACACAAACAGGATGAATAGTTTGTTTAATGTAAAAAGCTGGCTTAAATTACAAATAAATGTTAACTACCAAGATATGAGATCATATTGCTCCTCCAGTGAAATAACGACTTAATTGGACATTTTTGTAAAATCAAAGTAAACATGTCACAAGTGTCCGGAAAACCCGATACGGCAAATGAAACGTCAGAGATGAAATGTCAGAGATGATACACCACAATCAACTTCAATTATTTTTTTAATGCATATAAATACTAATTATTTCTTAACAGTTTCTAGGCTCTCCTGTAAAATTGCATTACATGCAATTATGTCCTTGTTTAGGATCAAAACTGTCATTCTATTCTGGCGTACCTAAAATATTAATTTAATTAACATAAAATTTAAGGGTTAAAAAAAAAAAAACAATAACAAAAAACATGTACTGTCCAACAAATAGTATTTTTTTTCTTAAAATTAACTTATACAGGCTGTATACTTTTTTTAACATACAAACATCAGAATTTTTAAGTCACCACTTAATTTACTAGGTACACTTAAAAAAACCTGAAAATACAAAATTATGTCATGAGAGAAGGCCTCTTTAAACTAACCTAAATAAAGTTATGTATAACATACAACAAGAATATTTACTCACATAACAGTGTTCGTATAATGCCTATAAGGGTCTCTTCAAGTCCACTCAATAAAATTCAAATGACATAACATACAATTAATTTCTTGTAAAAAGGAAGACATTCATATATTTTTCAATAAAAACAAAAAATTAACATTGCCTACTATTCTTTAGCGATGCATCTTTTAGATCTTCAAATCAAGATTTCCCTTTAACTTAAAAAAGCAAAATAAAGAAAAATAAAAATTGCCTGGTTAATAAATTAAGTTATGGGGCAGAGAATGTTCAGCATTCCATACCCAGGGAAAATGAGACCTTCAAAAAGTTTATAACAAAATTTCATGGCATTTAATAATTTTATGATGATTTAAATTATTGTCCAATAAATATAAATAATCCAAAATACAAACTTTTCAAATAATATTTATTTAAACATTACAACAACTTAGTAAGAGGTAACTAGAATAAATTGTCATATAGTAGATCTAAAAACACTTAAATATGGCAGCATTTAACATTGTTCATATAAATATAAATATATACGTATATATTATTCTTTAAATCTTTAAACAATTACATATTTTTCAAATTTAATTTAGCGGACAAAATCCAGAGGTTATTAAACTACAAATAAACAATTTTGAATACAACAATAACAACTACATTTAGCATAATAAAAAATTAATGTTATTTTTATAATTTTTTTTAAATATCTAAGATAACCATAAAATGTAATATGAATACAGTTCAAGTATCATAAAGAGGAATTGGGTGTCTCTAAAAAAGTTTGCTCAAGTTTGGAACAGTCACAAATAAAATTTGCTAAATAAGTAGGTTTTTCCACATGCAAAGATAAAAAAACAAGGGGTACTCATATTTATTGAATGGGTTCAACACCAATCTAAATTATTTTATAACAATAACTAGTTAACAGACTAAAATTATCTTTGTTAAATAGATTTCGTAGGTTCAAAAAAATGTAAATATCCAAAACTTGATGGACTTTCTAGGAACAAGTAAAATAAAAAGGGTATTAACATTTCTATAACTTTCAAATAAATTGATATTTTTGGATCAAAATCAGCTATAAAGTTACACTGAATTGGCTTAAACTTTTCAGTTCACGAGATCTTTAAAAAGACATGAGGATTTGAAACTAATTAGATTCGGTAACTACAGGTAGGCGAAATAAGTAAGGTGGAATAATTGTCGGGTGAAATATTTTACAACATGAAAAAATCTCTACCACTTGCATTTTTTTATATCTAACCTAACCTCCTGAATATTAAATTAATAAAAGCCCATAAACTAATGTTGAAATGAATTCACTAGAGGTTTTGAAAGAATAGACACTGGAAACCTTTACTTAATATAAATAGTAAACCTTTGATAATTAAATTATATGATAATTTTAGAAAATAGATTTATATTATAAGAGTTACATAATATTTAAGTAACAATAGGGGAGGTTGCCATACTTTGGACAGTTATGTGCCTTGCAATCTTGCTCCAAGCACAATTCCAGGGAGAGAGGAAATATTATCTGTCATACTAATTGCCAGAGTGGAGCCTGGTAAACCCAATTATAGCAACCTTACCACTTTCACCAGCTATCATATCAGTGGTAGTTGATTTTTTGCTAAGTGTCTGGATTTATAGATTTATGCTAAGAGCCTGGCAAACCCAATTATAGCAACCTTACCACTTTCACCATGTATCATATCAGTAATAGTTGATTTATGCTAAGTGTCTAATGTAAGAAAACCTCCCCTACATGTATACAAAGGTACAACATATATTCTATTGATGAGACAACTTTTTATACACATTATTTACTTATTACTTATCTAAGTTGAATACAAAAAAGGATAATTTAAAAAAAAGCTCCTTACTTAGGTATCACACAATTCTATAATATAATTTTAACAGTATACTATCAAAGATAGGTTACTCACACTAAACAATGAAAAGCACTATTAAGTGGGTAAACATTAAATTCTCAAAAAGTGGACTCAATAATGTCAAGTTCAGAGAAATACAAACGGGTAATATAATATTAAGGATTTAGCCTAGTTAATAAATTAGTAGACGTATAATACAATTATATAAACAATAATACAAAAAATTAGAGCACCTGAAATTCATATTTGGGATATTATCATATTTTACAGCGAAAGTGAAAGTGACACACTAGGAGCTAATTACAATAATCTTAATACTGATTTCATTGGGAATAAAGGCACTATTAGTTGCCTTTCAAATTTTATACAAAACTAATAATAATTTGATAAACAAAAAAATTGAGAATTTTATTTTCTCAAGATGTTTTTTAAAGATAGTCCTAATCAGAGTATAATACATAACACAAACTGTTGTGCTTCTACAAAATCAATAAGTTGAGCAATATTGATTTCATGGCTAGCAATACGATTTAATGATGATGGAAAAAGGTGAACTGGATAAAATGATTTTGTAATAAACAACATTTAGTGGAAGTGCAATTATAAAGATTTTTTTTTCTTTATGACAATCTGATTACAATCAATGCTTTATAACTACTAAGTGAGAATTATACAATAATTTAATGAAGAATAGACAAAATATTTTTCTTGTCTCACAACAATAATTTTTTGGTAAAAATAGGTGTGCACAATGCATCAGAATAATGCCAGTAACGAATATTCTCAATAGTTATTCCCACTAAAAAGCCTAGGTGGTAATAATGGCTCAAATCCTTGCAATGAGCCATTTTAAAACTGTTCTTCTACTAACATTAGGTAACTGAACCAATGATAATTAATGCTTACCTGCTTTTTTTCTGAATATTACCGTAGATTTTAAAAATAAAATATTACATATAAAATTAAAGAATTGTTTATTTCTTTGCCCATTAAAAATGTTAACTTTAAATTTCTTTTGGAAAATAGAAGAAAAAAAATATATATAAAAAAACAAAAACTATTACTATACCTATTCTAAAAATGTGTATGAATGTAATAATAATAAAAATAAATAATATTTAAGGAATAAAAAATAATAACTAGTCATTTAGTTAAAAAAAAAAATTGTGGTAACAGATATATACCTTAAAATTATTACATAAATGGGTATCAGGAATGTAAAAACAATGTATAAAAATAATTAAAAATCCATATTATGAAAACCATAATATAAACTTAATATTAAACAATCATTGGTTTGGATTACAAACATAATGCAAGCTGGCACTACATTTACTTCACAGCGTTTACAGAAGTAAAAGGTCTAGCAGGTACATTGGCAGCTAGCAGTCATGAAAGTGTTCTCTTGTGTGGAAAAATTAATTTAACAAAATTTTCACCACTTAGTATCAGTACGAATGTTGAAAAACCATTCACAGTGAATGTTTAACTCGAAGTAACACCTTTGCGAGCAACCAATAAATTTAAGACTGGATGCTTCTTGATATAATCCACAGCTTTTTTATGAGTAACCATAGTAAAGTCGTATCCATTGCACTAGAAACAACAATAATATACAAATTAAAATAACAATCATGGATGGCTTTAGCTATTTTAGCAGACAAATGATTGGTAGTTTTGACTGATATTTTGTGCTACCACTTCATAATTATAACTAGAGAGGTTTGTAAAAAGTAAAACTACAATATTGTCACCACATAAACCCATATAACCCTCGGGTGCTAAAATTTAGGCCTTACAGAACCGCACATTCCCCAGAGTTGATATAATAGTACATTACGCGTCTACTGCAGAAAGTAGCATTTTGCATGCGAGTGTGGAGTTTGCACCCGAGCGACAGCGAGTGTAGTAAAACCACACGAGCAAAGCAAAATGCAGTTTTCGCACGAGTTGCGTACCGTACTTAATCTACGATTGTTGGGATTTAATAATAAATACAGAAAAAAATATTTAATAAACTTCCTGTATGTAAGAAGTTCGTATTTCTCTTTTGATAATGATGATATTAGTTGTATTTTGTGCCGAATTAATAATTTCGGAAGGCGTATTATTCTCATTTTCGTCATAATGACATAAATCAATAATTTTTTTTCACTGAAAACTCTATAGAAACAGTTACTTTAATTAAACAAACAGTAAATTAGTTTTGTTAAATGTAAACAAACTTGCTAATTGTGCGTTAAGTTGAAGACGTTTTTACTGCACTAGGGCAGAAAAAAGTGGAATTATGAAACACGCATGCACAATGAATACAAGTACGTAAATAATCACTTTCTACGCATCTCAACAGAGATACAATGTTTATATTTCGTATCAATCGTAGATAAAATTATATTTTTTTTAGGTATATTTTAACTCATAAAACCAATAAAAATGCAAAATTTAAAATAGTATATATATATTTGTAACCTACTCTTTAGGAGCTTTCATTTGATACCCCACTCAAAAATTTTTAAAAAAATAGAAATTTTCATCATCCCATACAGTTTTTGCATGAATTATTTCAAAATTTTAGGGTTAGCAAATACATTTTAACTCATAAAACTAATAAAGAATGCAAAATTTAAAAAAGCATATTTATATTTTTAACCTACTTATCAGCAGCTTTCATTTGATACCCCACTCGAAAATTTAAAAAAAATCAAAATATTTGATTTACCACATTTTTGCGGATTGCTCATGTGCATATTAGATTTTTATCTTCTCTATATTTTTCCTATGTGTGGGTCATAAAGTTACGCTAGAATTTCAAATTTCAACTTTTTACCTTAAATAGTTTGGGAGATATGAACCAAAGAGTGACAGACAGACAGACAGACCTAATAAGTGATGTTAGTTCTAATTTTTAAGGAATTCACTATTATAATTTTACTTTTTGGGTATGTCAAATGAAAATTTATACTTTCAACCACCTCAGCAACAAGGGATACTGATATTGATTCTTTGGAAAAAACTGATGCTCCTTGGCACAGCATGACATTAGCTGTAAGCCCACCATGCTTTCCTTTAAAATATTTATTTATCTTGTAGGTGGATCATTGTACGGGTAATTTTTTTTTTTTTTTACATTAGTTCAGCAGTTGGCAACGTTGATTTTGAGAACACCAAACTATTGGCTAGAGAAAGGATTACTAATAAAAGGAAAATGCTAGAAGCCCTTATAATCTTCTTACAATTAGAATTGTTTTTTGACACTCAGGTTGACCAACCTATGTGGGGGAAGAAATAAAGCCACTAGGCCTGCAGGAGGGGTGGGAGAGCATCATTTGTTTGTCAACAAAAAAAGGTTATTTTACTACTTCAACAAATCGCGATCTTTTACCTGATTTTTCCACTTAGATTTTCACTTCTTATTTACGAATATGTTTTGGAATTAAATGTAAGAGTTAATTTCCTTTATAGAATCGTGAAATAATTATTAATAAAAATATTAATGTCGGTAATATAACTTTATGAAAAGTGTAGGCTTAAAACTACTTAAATGAAGAATTAATTTACCTAACAGATGTTGAATTGTAAGAGAAAGGAAGTGTAAGAACCTTTGTTAATTCAGTCGAGGTTTACATTTTAATCTATCAATTTTTGAATTCATGTACAGTGAGAAAAAGTTGTAATTATTTTTCGAATTGTAAAATTAGAGAAGTGTAAAGATTCAAGCGGTGGAGGTTATAAAATCTCTTCGAATGATTACCCTTAGGTCCCGTGCCCCTCCAAGAGACATTTTTATTTGCCTGGTTGGTCCGACCTTCTAGAATTCAAAATCCAGCGCTCTCGTCTATTTTCCCGCGGCCGTCAAAAAACAATTCTAATTGTAAGAAGAGTATAATATAGCTATAAAATTAGAAAAACAGTTAATATAAAGACGGACTCAAGATCTCCGAACAAATTCTGTAGCGGCATAAGCATATATATAGGCATCTACCTATATAATTCAAATAAAATCCCCCCCCCCCCCCCCCCCCCCGAGAACATAACAGTCAAAATCAAAAAGTTTTTTAATAAATTAGGATTTTCCCAAACTATACAATAATTTTAATGCTTTAACTATATTTTTATTTAACATTAATGATTAAGCAAACAAATAAAATCAAATATAACCTCAGAGCAAGGAAGGGGTAGAGGGGACAATACTATAGAAACTGGGTCTCAAAAAGTGGTTCATTATGCTCCCCCCATATACTAGCTCTTTCAAGCGGCAGTTTGGTGAAACAGTATCGATATCTCTCGATATATAAAAACTCGAAATATATCTGAGATCAGCTGATAAGAATAAGTGATATTTTCTTACGACATTTAATATTTTTATTTTTAAACAGTTTTCTTCATAAATATGTACTTTAATGTTTGTTGTTAACCTTATTAATTGTCTAAAGGCAGTAACGTTGTTAATAAACGTGTAACAGATCCTAGATAACCAATAGCAATCTTCTTTGAGTGGGGTATCAAATAACTGCTACTGATAAGGATTTGTTGACAACCGTCTGTGGGGACAGAAAGACAAGGAATAGACCAATAAGACAAGGACCAGTGACCACGTGATCACTTTAGTTCAGATTGAGCTCGCTAGAAAGCGTTAGTATATGGGGGGAGCATAATGAACCACTTTTTAAAACGCATTGCTCTCTCTACCCCTTCCTTCCTCTGAGAATATCACATTGTTTTATAAAATAGTGATAACAAAGATAAGGGGTGAATGAATAGCTATCAAACTGGGAAGGTTACATGATGTAAACAAATTTTTTTCAAACTATTTGTTTTTATATAGAATATACGTAGCTAATTCTGTGATATTTTAGCTTGTTAACTATTATTGTTTGCGATTGTGATGGATAGGGCGCTATGTTCTTTTAGTCTACACATATTATAAGTTTTATCGCCTTTTTTAAAAAAAAAAAATCAAATCTAAGAATATAATAATAACGAAATCATCAAGTAAGACGGCAATATAAATCTTGTTATGTTCTCACTTACTACATTAGAACAGTAAAATATATGAACTTAAGGTTGTTAAATAAATTATTATTATTATAGATGGATTTGATATACAAAGATGCTTTGTCACAACAGGTGATAACACCTGTTGTAATAGGAATTGAAATAGATAATGTAACACAAAACAAAAACATTTAACCGTGTAAAGTCTAATTTTAATTTATGATAGAAAAAATGGATAATGAGATACTTAGTTATACTAAGTTAAATAGATGTAGAGAAGGAATATTATAATGTATGTAACCTACGTTTTTTTAAAAAATAAATGTTGTTTATAAGCTTGAGAATTACAGGCAAGGTCGAAACGTAGCCAACAGCTAATGTAAACAATTTTTTTTACCTGAACAAGGATTCACCTACAAGATAAATACATATAAAAGGGTACACATAAGATTTATGAGCTTAAGAAATATTTAACTTGATATAATGAATTAGAAGTGGATATTATCCACTTCCAGTATGGATACTTACAATATACACCTCAGTCCTCAAAGGGTTAAAGTAAAATAGCATGTTCAAAAATCAACCTAAACAAAATGATCAGAATAGTCACCTGCAATATTTTGTCATGTATTCGTAACCCAGATTTAGAGGCAGGACTCCCTTCGTGAACTTCCGTAACATATATGCCCTTAAAAAAAAAATTAAAAATTAACATTAATAACCTTTCATTATAATAATGTATGGTACAATAGCCACTGGAAGGCTTTGGCCAGTCAAAGGTCTTATACAACTATAATATATGTCATGCATAACACCTTAAAAATAGCTTCATTAGACATATGTCATCAAAAATGTATAATTGACATTCCACAACATGTTAGACGCCTCTTCACTTAAGTAGCTAGCCATTTAAACCACAATACTGGGTGAACACCTAGAGTAACTCCCTTTGCCAGGGCCGGAAATCTAACCCAGAACAACCTCATGTTTGTAAGGTTTTCTTTATAATTTAAATTTCATTATTAAACCAGTGGTTATTGAGAAATGAAAGAAGAGCTTTATCAGTATTAAAATTAGAAGTATCTAGCCTGATGCCCAGCCTAAGCTAAATGGTAGCAGAGCGTAGTTAAAGCTTAATTGTAGCAGAGCTAACTGGTAGCTAGAGATAGTCAAGATTTATAAGATCACGATACAGAAAACAGGAGTCTCCAACGCCCTGGTGAGGTTTAGGAGCAAACAAGTCTAATCCCTGGTGAGGAATAGATTTATTCAGGAAATCTGGGTAAGACCCAGTTGTTTCAATCTTTCTCTCTTTTAGATGAGCCAAATTCTGAAAAATTTATACAATTATTAAATAAAAACAACGATGAGGTTTGACATGATTATGGATAAAATGGAACCAATTAAATTAAAATTAATAAGGAAATTAATGACATATTGAATGGATAGATAAAAATCTTATGCATGGTAACACTTCTCAAAACGTACATGTTGCAAAAAAATAGTCAGGACAGTTTGTCAAACAGTGTAAAAACTTATTATTATTTAAAAAAAAAAAAAAAAAAAAAAAAAGAATTTGAGGATGCGTGCTTTTTAAATCTGGTGGGAAGAAAAAAATACAAAGAGGAAAATACCGGAATAATTAACGTGATGGAAGTCCCTAGGGTGTGAGCTTTTGATAATTTTTATAAAATTTATGAATATTTTTACATTTATTGCCCTTTTAGATCACATAATATATTGTTGAATGAATTATAAACAAACAAAAACATTCATTACTATTAAAATTATGATATCTTTATTTAACATGAAACTTGTGTTATGTGAAATATAAATGTTTTAATGGGGAAAATATCTACTTTTTTGCCTATGCCCCTCGCCCACCTCATTAAATTAATTAAAATTGGTTAGACACAGGTTTTACTTAGAGAGTATACGAATCTATTGACATCTCTGCGATTCCAATCAGAAAGCTCATTGAAAAAGACCAAAGTGGACTTTAAACTTCATCATACACTTACAATAAATCACGTAGACTACACCAAATGTAAGAAAAGCAGCAGAGCTGTACACAATGCTACAGTAGCAATAGTTTAACAACCAGACTCAACCAAGATCGCCTGGAAAACTTTTTCAGCCAATTAAAAAGTAAATGTAGACTTCACTATCATTTCCCAATGAATTGCTTTCATAGGTTACGCTTAATTATTTTATGGAAAAGCTCTGGAATGGTTCCTTTGGAACAAAACACTAATACTAAAATACTATGGAGAAGGAAGAGCACCTAACTTCCAATATTATTGAATCTTGCAAAGAAACTTTCTATTGCTCTAAAAAAAACGTTTTAGATCATAGCTTGGAAAAATTATATTACGTACAACGATGAAGATTTACCGGTCGAAATAAGTAATGACAATAAAACTATTTTAACTGAAATGGAGTTAGACATTAAAGAGTATCTAGCAGGACATATAGCAAAAAATTCAGTAAGACACATCCCCATATTATACTTATAAAGATAGGTCTATTTTAAACATCCCTTCATGGATGGCACAGGTATTCTATAGCGGCTTGACTAAACCTACTCAAAGTTTCTTTAGAGACGTTTAGGAATCAGAAAAATCTGGCCACGGCTAAACAATGGTCTATTTATGTACAACCCAACTTTTTTAGAGCCTATTTTATTGTCATATGTCCTTATTTATGTTTAAGTTCCTGACTACTACTAACCCCAATTTTTTATTTTAATTTATGTACGGAAAATCCAGAGAATATAATAGAATTGAAGTATTAAGTCTGATAATTAAGGTGAACATCTTCATCAGTTTCATCAGTGCCTTTAGGTTTAGTAATGACAACACTATAATAAGAATAATTATTTACATATATATTTCTTACATTTTCACTGTGGCATGTCAAAAAAACTGTTTTGAAAGGTCGTGTTTGATTATCATATCAATCCCTACATCCTAACCCCCCAATTACATCACTGAGCTAGATTTTTCTAATTTTAATACTGAGAAAGCTCTTCTATCACTTCTCAATAACGACTGGCTTAATAAATTAAATTTAAATTATAAACAAAACAAATAAACTTTTATAAATAAATAAATAAACTATACATAATTCTCGCTTACACGACAACCATCTCTTTTTCTCATGCTGGATAATATCTCATTCTCTCGATATCTTGCTTAAACGTCTGCACGATTACGCCATGAGAGGAAAAAAAAACAAAAACAAGAAGAATCAGAATATATTATATGAGCTACATCTATAGTTCATACTTTGATCTTCTTGATTTAAAAGGTATTGATACATCATATGGCTGTGTAACTGAATAGAGAACCTTTGAAACCAAAGCTACTATGCCAGTTAAAAACGAGGAAGGAAAGTAGAATCCTAATACGTTAAGTACATTTAATTTTATATATTGTTCGTCGGACAAAAAGTCAAATTTACATGGTCCAAGGAAACAGGTCTTGAATTCGATGGAAAAAATGGCGAGGAAATGCTTAAAGCAATAACGGGCTGCGATAATCTGGTAGTACCCGTGCCTGAACCCATCGGTACCTCACACCGTAGTACGTCCGCGCCTCCAAAAATTATCGATGGAATTGAGCAAGACGGCCCCTCATCTCAAGACAAAAGAACGTCTCAACGTACTGGAAATAGTAGCAAGGAAGCGTCTTCCTCTAAAAACCTCCGCAGCGGTCAAAAGAAGAATATTAAGTCCTCTTGATGGTACTCCATAGACGGACCTCGGCCTACTCATGTGTTGCCGAAAATTCGTCAGAATCAGCCGGTTAAAAAAGAAACAATACTACACAACAATGCTCCACAACCCACCTCACAGCTTAAAATATTGGCGTATAACATACAAGGCCTAAAAGGTAAAAAAGCAGATGTTTACTTTCTTAATTTTTTAAAAAGCTATGATTTATTTTGCCTCAGCGAAACTTTTGTAATGTTACACGAGGTTCATCATTTTGAAAATTTATTTAATGATTTTGAGCTGCGGTGGATTCCTGCTGAAAAAGAATTGTATAAGCCCGGCCGAGCCAAGGGGGGTTGTTTGATCGCGGTTCATAAGAAAATGTCTAAATATGTAAAATTTCAAATATTTAATAGTAAAATAGTCGTAGAAATATTAATTGGTTTCAATAATAAAAAAATTTATTTGCTCCCTGTATATATTAATTGCAATAGGTGGAACGATGATTTTAAAAGCGTGTGCGAATTGTTTGGTGAGGAAAACGTAAATGACATGATGATTATAGGTGATTGTAACGTCAGAATAGCGGAGTTGCAAACGTTGCCTCAAAACTCTCTTTTAAGAAATATTGCGTCAAAGAGGAAATCAAAAGATGTCAAATGTGATGGTGGAGGTAGAAAATTTGTTGAGTTCTGCGAAGACAATGATCTATGTATTTTAAATGGCAGAACAAAAGGTGATGCATTTGGAGAAATGACGTTCCACGGACCTAGGGGTAGCTCTGTCATAGACTTATGCTGTGTGCCTTATCAGTGGTTATGGTTTGTAGAAGATTTCAGAGTTTTACACGAAATACACTCAGATCATATGCCTATAGAGTTAACGATAAACATATCAAACCCAGTGTCGAACAATGATAAATTAATTAAACTTTTGCCAAAATTAAAATACACTGAACGAGATGTCAGTAATTACAAAAATAAATTAGAGAATATAGTTAATAAGTGCACTGTAGAGCTTAATGAGCCACAAGAATATGTCAACTCACTAATTAATATGATAAAAAGTGCAGCAGAAATGGGGTATAAACATAATGTAAGTAATAAAACCAGATCATTTAAAGAACCCTGGTTTGACAATGTCTGCTACAATTCGAGGCAAAGGTCGTTTAAACTATTAAGACTGTGTAGTAATAAAAAATCCCCTTTGATAAGACAGTTGTATATAAATGCAAATCGACAGTACAAACTAATATGCTCCGAAAAATATAAAATGTATTATGAAAATTTAATTTCAAGCATAAAAAAAACAAATGATTCCAAAAAATTTTGGTCCATAATCAATACTTTTCGGGGGAAAAAAAAGTATACTGCTCCAAACTGTAAACCGGAAGAGCTGGTGATTTATTTCAAGTCTTTGTTAAATCCATCTAGGCTAAATTGTAACATTGAATTCTGTGAACCTTACCTGAGAAACCCTGATCTTGATTGTAAAATCACTATGGCTGAAATTATTGAAGTCTTAGCTAAATGTAAGGACAACAAAGCTCCTGGCAGGGACCGGGTACCCTATGAATTTTTTAAAAATGCCCCGATGGTATTTCTAAATAAACTTTTAACCCTGTTCAACAGGATATTTGATGAAGGTGCGGTACCGCCCAGTTTTACTAAGGCTATTGTTTTTCCTCTTCACAAGAAAGGTAGCACTGATCTGGTAGAGAATTACCGCGGATTATCTTTTATAGATACCATGGCTAAGCTGTTCACAGGTATTTTGCAAAACAGGCTAGTGAAGTGGGTAGACTATAATAAGGTACTTCATGAATTTCAGACAGGTTTCAGAAAGGACTACTCCACTCTAGACAACTTATTTTTGATAAAAAATATCGTCAGATTGAAATGGAATCAAAACATGTCAAATAAAAAAGTTTATGCATTCTTTGTCGATTTTAAGGCGGCGTTTGATAGAATAAACAGAAAAGCTTTATTTTTTAAGTTGTCGAGATTGGGGGTGTCCACAAAATTTCTAAATATAATTAAGGCCTTATTTCGTAACACAACTGCTGCTATTTGGACTAAGGAAGGCCTGACAGAAGAGTTTAGTTTATCGACAGGAGTGAAACAAGGTTGTTTGATTAGTCCTCTGCTGTTTTGTCTTTTCCTTAATGACATCCAGGACGAGCTTGATGGTGGAATTAATATAGCCGGCACCAAGATTAAACTTCTTGCATACGCAGATGATATAGTACTTTTAGCGGACAACATCGTCACTCTGAGGAGAATGATAAAGAATTTAGAATGCTATTGTACTCAATGGAACCTTATGGTAAACTTAGACAAATCTAAAATAATGGTGTTTAAACCTGGAGGAGGAAAACTATCAAAAAATGAAAAATGGACGTTTGACGGTCGACCTATTGAAATTGTCAAAGAATATAAATATTTAGGAATAACACTGACACCGACATTAAATCTGAAAACACATTTTGAAGAAACACTCTCTAAGGCCAAACTTGCTTTGAATAGTGCAGGAAATATTCTGTGGTCGAATAAAAACTTTGACTTCCTTACCAAATTGAAGTTGTTTCACTCAGTTTCTCGCTCGGTGATGTGCTACGGCGCTCAAGTATGGGGATGGCAAAGCCTCGAAATTGTGGAGAAGCTTCAATACTTCTTTTTAAAGAAAATATTCTCTCTCCCACCTTATACTCCAAATTATTTTTTACTTATGGAAACAGGCCTAAATAGCATGCACTTGTATACTTATCGCCTGCATGTGAAGTATATAAGTAAAGTATTGTCTATGGCCTCCTCACGATTACCGTCTAAAATCGCTAATGAAGTGATTCGGAAAAAAATCGGTTGGTACAACAAGTGGAATGATCTCCTTGATTCACATAATTTAATCCCCGATAAAAATGATACTGTTGAAACTCAGTGGAATAAACTCTCATCTCTGTTGTTGAAAGAGATGCAACTAAGTGAAGAAAAACAGTTTCGAATATCAGTAGAAAGTAGCACTAGGCACTCTGTCTACCGTCATCTGTCTTTTCCTCCTGCTGAGAATTATTTCGACAGTCAACCTTTTCAAGGAATCAAGAAGATTATAAAACTCCGCTCAGACATGCTAAAGCTGAATTACGAGTTCTGGAGTGAGGAGGAGTCAGGTTATTGTCCGGCGTGTGGCATCAAAGTTAAAGAAGACCTATTTCATTTTCTTGCTGAGTGCGCTGCTCATGCTGAGATCAGGATTAAGTATTTTTTTAAACACCAACTTTCTGCACAGGAGGCCCTAAGTTTCTTAAATGGAGCTAACTGGCACGCACTAGAGCAGTATTCATCGAACGCATACAAACATCGCCAAACCTTGTTATTGTAATGTGTTTTATGGTTGTTGTTTTGTTCTTACTTTAATTTAATTTAATGTTGTTATCAAGATTTAATAAGTTAATTATTTATTTTGTGTTGTTTTATTTATTTATTTATTTGTTTATTAATTGTTATTATAGTGTTAATGTGCATGTTGATGAGTGAATGTATATAAGTTTATGTCTTTTTATGTATGAATGTCTATGTATGTGTATATATGTATATTATTATTGTAACACATTCCTTAATTATTAAAATTTTTAGTTAAATTAATATAATTAAGGTGAAATAAAAATTAAAATAATTACAAACAAAAAGTAATCGTTCAAAAAAAAAAAAAAAAAAAAAAAAAAATCTGTCATGTATACATCCATCTCTACTTGCATGTATACAGTTATATTTAATTTATATTATATACATATTAGTATAGTATTTAAAGATACTTGTGATAATATTCAAGTGTGATACCTTCAACAATAGTTTTAGTTTCTATAGTTGGCCAAATTATGTGTTTTTGTAAAGGTGGAACTCAGCCGACGGACTAGGTAGTCCAAGGTTTATAACGTTTTATTCTTACTTATCTGTAAACATTTATATGTATTTTTCTTAAATATACGTTTCTTTCTTCTATATATTGTTCGTTTCCTGAGGGATAAAAACATGGATATATCCTCAATTCATGAACTTATCATTATAATAGATCCCAGCAAAAACAATAAAATAATTAGTACATAAAAAGAGAAATAATACATTATCTGTATATCCTTGTGGGCTTTTCCGAAAATCTTGATCTATACCTCCTCCAATTTTGAAGCCGCACTTTAAGACTTCTCTACCTTCATGGTCCACTCCAGGCTCCTTATGGAGTGTTATCGGAATCTGAATAAAATAAAGTAAAATTAGAAAACAGTGATAAAAAAAATATACATATGTATAGCAACTACTACATTCTCCCCCCTCTCTAAGCCCTGATCAACAGAAAGTTTCAGTACAATGTAAATTAATCAAATATGGTAAAAAAATATGAAACATCTCTGAGAATTGAAATTTAGGAACGCAGCAGCGTTCCGCCCCGCCAAGTCAAAATTTCACGAAAGCTGCTAGTGTATATATACTGTAGGTGACAAACTAGGGTTTTTGAGGGTCTGCAGCGTGTAATACGTACAAGCTACCTAAATATTAGAACGCCGAGCGAGAAACTAAGCTAGTAAACAGTCTAAAATGGGGGGGGGGGGGAGGCGTTTCAATGTTGGTACTTTCTCCTTACCCAACACTATCAACTTAGATACTTATCAGCTTCTTCTCCTTGGCGGAGTGCCTGCAGTACTACCCAAAATTAACTGGTTGTATTCCACGCATCCTCTGCAAAGAAAGTAGTAGTTGCATGGGGTCATTCCTTGAAAGCTTAATTTTTATATTACTTATTTCTATTTTATTTGCTTTCTGATAATAGGAAAGATTTACATAGTAATGATCATTGTGGCATCGAGAAGAGCCTTCTCACTGTTAAAAGGCTTTCCTCTCCAATATGCGCCTGCATATACTAGTACTAGTTGTCTAGAACTAATACTATGAGGTTAACAACTATCTTTCCCCACAAACCTCATGTGGCAAGCGTGAAGGTGAAACAATAAATTGTAGTGGTGTTTGAAGAATATTAAAATTTCAGTTTCTGGAAATGGCAAGGCACACCACCAAGGAGAAGAAGCGGATAAGTATCTAAGTTGATAGTGTTGGGTCAGGAGAAAGTGCCAACATCACTTGGCGGGACAGAAAGTTGATTTCACAACTTTTTTGGACCGCAGAGTTTCTTTTACCACACAAGTGGTTTTTGGTCAGATATAATATTTTGGACATTTTTATAATGGAGGTTGACAGTGATCTTCTTTAATCTCTTTTCAACAGATGACTTATTAAATTCTCTTTTCTTATGGTGTTTTATTATTTTAAGATGTGCAGATTTAGAATAAATTCATCATTAAGATTGAACTGAACTTACTCCAGATTTCTTTTGTATCCCCTATTTATGTTGGATATCGGGGTAGCTGAGTGGTTAGTGTCTCTCAAAACTATCACCGGCAACTAACGTTATTAACAATATACTTGGCACTGTTAGACATGTTTCACAATAATGATCGTATAAAGTGGATGTCAAGTGTCTGATTCCCTTCTGCCCTGCATTTAGCAGGATGAAGCATGATTGCTCAATGGACCCACATTATGTAGTCTCAGCTGTCGGGCTCAATTTGGAAGCGACAAAGATTAATTCCCCTTCTCCAACGATCAGTGATGGACCACTGGGAAAAGGAGTGATGAAGGCAGTTAGGCCTGAGTGGTACAAAGGCGAGGTTAGCGTGTAGCGTTACCGTAACCATCACTTTTGCGGATTTCCTAAAGTACCTCGGCCGGCTCAAGTCACCACTGCGACAGTTTCACAGTGATTAGTGTGGAGTGGACAGAATTGTGCAGTGCTGTATATCAAGAACACTACGCACTGCGACTTTTTTTTAAGACGCTATTTCAAACTGTCATTGCATGGCTTTCACCCAATAGTTTTTAAAGTTATATGTTTAAAGTAGACATGAAAATTAAAGTAGAAGAATGTAGTTTTCAGACCCCGTAAACTCCATATCTCTACCTATTACAGAAGCACTACGCACTGCGGATCACAGATAGACCTTTTTTCATAATTATACAGGGTGGACCAAAAAACCCGCACTTTATTGAACACTTATAGCTCAGCATCTGTAATAGATAGAGATATGGGGTTTGTGGGGTCTGAAAACTACATTCTTCTTCTTAAAATTTCATATCTATAACTTTAAAAACTATTAGGTGAAAGCCATGTAATGACGGTTTGAAATAGGGTCTTAAAAAAAAGTCGTCCGGGTAGTTATCGTTGTTTGGTCTTATAGTTTTGATAGAATAAATTACAATACGGTAGAAGGGGGGGGGGGGAGTCTGTTCAATTCTCTTGCAAGTATTGAATTGTTTGCAAGGAGCGATGGGACGGGGCACTATCTTGCATAAACGTGTAATTTAGCATTTGATCTTCAATTTCAGGCAACATTGTGCTTAACACATCTTCAATGTTGTAATAACACTGAGGGATTCCTACCTCTTACCTACAAAGGACCCCCCCATATGGTAATTTATTCTATCAAAACTATTATACCAAATAACGATTACTACCCAGACAACGACTTTTTAAGACCTTATTTCAAACCGTCATTACATGGCTTTCATTTAATAGTTTTTAAAGTTATAGATATGAAATTTAAAGTAGAAGAATGTAGTTTTCAGACCCCGTAAACTCCATATCTCTATCTATTACAGAAGCTGAGCTATAAGTGTTTGAAAAAGTACGGGTTTATTTGGCCCACCCGGTATTTAATAATCTGTGGAGTGGAAAAACACCACACTCCCATCGCTGGCTCCAAAATTTAGTTGTAAGAACCCCTTTGCCTTTGTTTTAGTTTAAGTTAAGTTAGCATAAGACCTGATATACATGATATTTTGGTTACAGTCTACTTAGAAAAGGACTATTTGACTCGTTGTTGGTGGACTCTTCAAGGAGGGCACTCATTCATCATCTTCGAGTTTAATTGATAAATTACTGGGTAACTTATTATTTTCCATCATCCATTTGAATCCAAGAAAATTTTATATTCCTTTTTTTTTCTTTTTTTTTTGGCATTGGCTACATATCGGCCATACAGCCATGATTTCATTATAACAAATGTTTCTTAAATACTAACTTTTACACTATTTAGGAAGGAATACAAAATTTTATATAAAGGAGGAGATCTACTACATAAAATTGATAAATAATTAAATGCTAATTCTATAGATTTTGAATTAAAAACATTATTTAAAAGTGTCTCTCTTTGACCAGAATATTTTTTACAAAACATTATTATGTGTTCAAGGTCTTCTTCCAGATTACATGTAGAGCATAAGCTTGACTCAGCTTTGTTTATTTTTTTCAAATATAAATTACAAATACCGTGATTAGATCTTAATCTATTAATAGAAACTATGAAATGTCTGTTGCTCTGTCCTTTGTACCAAGGTGTTGCTCCTACTGCTGGTTGGATTAGTTTGTAAAACCCTCCGACTTTGTAGTTTCTTGCCAACGACCCCATCTTTTCTTTGCTGCCTTATCAATTTGTCTGTACATATCCCTCACTGGGATTTTATAACTAGATCCATGCAGAACCATCAACTCATCGTCCGAACTACTTTGTTTTGCTAACAAGTCCACCGCCTCATTAGGACCGATACCCGCGTGACCCTTTAACCAAACTAATATTACAGATTTTCCTCTATTTTTTAGAAGGTAAAAGTATTTTATGATATTTGAGATCAAATAATTATTGAGTACAAAAGGAGTTCTGTGTCTTAGAGTTTCAAGCGCACTCAGATTATCAGTAAAAATTACAAATCTGTATTTGTCAATAAATATATAGACTTTAAAGCTTCTAAGATTCCTATCAGTTCTGCTTTATATTCTTTCTCATTATTTTTTTTTCTGGTAATATAATTTTTCTTTTCACCAAATTACCTTATTTTTAACTGAATCTTAGTTTGAGTTAATCCAAGTAACTTTTTCTTTAACCTTTATTTTTAGCTAACAACCATTTCAATTTCACAAGGTTTGGTACTTAAATATAATAGCTACAATTATAAAGTTTAAATTCTTTTGTTATTGATAAACTTCTTTTATTTATTTCTTTTACCCCGAAACCTTTAATATCATTTGGAAGGCACTATCCATATTTTTTTTTTTTTTTTTTTTTTTTTTTTTTTTTTGAGTGTTATGAATTTGGGGAAAACACTTTTCCTCCATTTGCCTAAATCCCTGTTGATAGATAAGATTTTATGTTTGTGGAATCCGCCCAAAACACTGGCAAGCCCATATTATTTATTCCCTGTTAAAAACGGTAACAATAGATTAAATTAAATATAATAAAAATAAATGATCTTTTTGAACTAACAAGTTTTATCAATGAAATACCATTCAATTTTTTTATAATCTACAATTTGAATCATTTCTCTTTTTATTACTTGCATACTTGTTTCTAATCAGTAATTGTCAGATAGATAATTATTGCCTCCACCCCTTGAGATGACTCAATATATCCCACAATGCAACAGTAAACACTTCGATATTGACATTGGCAGTGATAATTGATATCTTAAATAAACATAAACAAGATAGCGGCTTCAACTATGTTTGAACAATGAAATTGAGATATTATGAAGAGTAGCAACTCATTTTATTTTCGAGAAACTTTTATAATATTTATTAAAAATAGAATAAAATTTAAGGATTACACATAATCAGGATCAGTAAAAAAAAATATGTGTGGTGTCGCGGGACACCCAGTAGAAACAAAGTTCCTTACGCTTATCATTAAATATAAATCATAAAATTACACTTCTAAATTTTACAATACTAACTACTTATACATGGCGGAGTTAGAAAAGAGACAAAATTAAAAGAAAAGCATTTATTTATCATTGAAGCGAGCGCCTTGCAATAAATAATGTATTGTATATTGAGAAAAAAGTTAATAATGATGAGTTTATAGTTAGAATAGATTATTTTGTAGTGACGGAACACGACTGTTCCCTCAGACTCCGCTGGCATATTAATTACTCCATTTAAAATATTATAAAATGATATCACTATAATACGCAAAAACGTCTGCTTGTATCAGGTTGAAATTTTACATGCCTGTTTCAATTGTACTTTAGACGATGTGTAAGAAGTTTAATTAAAATCTTTATGTTAAAAAGTAAGATTTCGGTAAAAACATTGTTTTCTTTATTTTAAACGTTTAGGTCTCCTTTAATAAATTTATCGATCTTTATCACTTCATAGCAGTGTCGGTGTTCGTTTTACTAAAAAAATGTATTTAAAAAAGTTGTTTGCCTCATTAAATAGATGAAGTTAGAATTTTTTCCCGTCCAAAAATTCCAATTTTAAATATGAAGCTTACGTTATTTATCAAAATTTAAAGAGCGCAGATGGTTGTTTAAATATGAAGCTTGCGTTATTTATCAAAATGTAAAGAGTGCAGACGGTTGAAATTAATTTGGGGATATCTGCGGACTACACAAACCATCCAAATTTCATAATAATCAGTTGAGTACTTTTGAAGATATAGGTCTAAATAAATGTATGTTTGTGTGCATGTGGAGGATAAAATAATAGGCGTAGAAGGTTGAAACTTATATGAGATCAACAATGGGCAGTATAACCTACCATCCCAATTTCATTAAAACCAGAAGTGTTTTTTTTAGATATTGGTATGCAGAAATACGTTTTATCTCTTTCCAACTACAATATCTCGAAAACGGTATGTCTCACTTCAAACATGCATAGGATCTTTTTTGTGCAAAATTATGTGAGGAATAATTTTGGTAATAACACTTCTCTTCAAAAAATAAACCGTTTTGTGTAAAAAGTGAAAAATAAGTAAATTTTGGACTTTGAGGAGGGGGAGGGGGGGGGGCCCCCAAGATTGGGGAACTTTACTGTTTCTTACTACTACACCCCTTAAAAGTGTTTTCACAAAGTTTCAAAACTTTATAAATTATTTCCTCCATTTGCTGTTTTCTTTACTTATTTGCCTGGACTAATAGTACTCTCAATAATTTTAATTAGTATATTGCAATATATATATGCGACCCCCAGATTGCCAACAGCTTAGGGTATGAGCTATGTAAAGGTAAAGATCGATTAGTTTTAACGGGGTTTGTGACCGCATGCGACTTTAAAGCTGCAGAAAGATTAATAAACAGTATAAGAGGAGGTTCAGAGAAATAGGACTTAAGGTTAACCCGCTGAAGAGTACGGCTCTAGTTATTGACAATGGTAAGCTCAGTAAACAAACTTTTAATTTAGAAGATGGAAGCGAAATATTCTCTGTAGGGGAGAGCGAACCGATCAAGTATCTTGGATATACTTTCACAGGAGAATTAGCATGTAATAAAGAATCTATTTGCAAGCTCAATGAAAATCTAAATAAACTGACTAAATCTGATCTACTAAAACCAGATCAAAAGCTTAATGTACTAAATCAGTACATATTTCCCACATTGGCTTATCCTCTTCAAACTGCCCCACTGACTAAACTACCACCATCATTATTAGAAGGGGTAGATGTTATAATAAGAAGAAGTACCAAAGCAATAGTTGGACTACCTGCTAATACAACATCAGCTATGCTATACTCACCTCGTCGTTTTCGGGGACTTGGTATTCTTAGGTGTACCTGGGAAGCACCCTTACAACATCTGAGCATCGCCCAAAAACTGCATGCTGTCCCTGACTCTCTATTTCAAGGTGTATTCAACTTTGAAGAAGAGACTTCAGCATGTTTAAAGAGGTTAGATATAACATTACAGTCAACTGACGAATTTAAAGTGAGAGAAATAAGACAGGAACTACGTGAAAAAAGATTTACTGAGTGGACAAAATGTAAGTGGCAAGGTGTAGGTGTCCAGCACTTTAAAGATTACCCTCTTGGTAACAAATATATTTCCGAAAGAAAAGTTTTAACCGGATCTGAGTGGACTAACTCTATAAAACTTAATACTAACTACGCTCCTCTAAGAGGAGTGCCTGGAAATGGCAACCAGTCTTCAGGAGATGTCGGGCCCCTCTGTCGCAAATGTGGCAGGGAGAATGAAACTCCAGCACATGTGCTGGGAAAATGCCCTCATAACATGCTTCTGGTGACTAGGCGCCATCATAACGTTAAGCACAGAATCTCAGAAGCCTTAAAAGAAAGTAATTATATTTGCTACGACGAGGTGTACGCAAATAGATTCAGAAGGTTCTCCAAGATACTCTGACATCATCGCTTTCCATCCGGATAACAAAACTGCCATGATCATTGACCCTACAATAAGGTATGAGAGTAACGATCCTGACCAAGCTGTATTAGTTCATCAGGAGAAAATAAACATATATGAGAAATGTATAGAGTACTACAAGGAAAAGTTTCGGGAATCCTATGGAGACAGAAATTTTTAAGCTCACGGACTTTGGTTTGGGGCTAGAGGCACAATACCAATGAAAACCAAACTATTTTTTGACAAAATCGGCACCGATTGAAATTTCTTAAGACTCCGAGCTGAAAATATAATTTTAGATTCTCTAGGTATTATAAATAACCATATTTATTAATTAACTATAAATTTTATATGTATTGTTTATAATTTGTGTTATCTAGTTTTTAAAGTACTGTTATACTTCAACTAACTGTACGAATGTATTTTATTCTATTTGATGTATTTATTTAACAATTGTCTTTTGATTGATTAGTATGCTGTGTTAATAGCAATCCTTTAATGAAGGACAGCTTCACTTTGTACTTTTTGTCAATAAAGTGTTTCTCTCCATCATCGGCGCATTCTTTTAGCGATAACAAACTGCTGTAAAAACACAATTGTATAAGGAAATAACTTATTGAATTATAATAAATAACAAGCAGTGAGACTTGAGTAGGGAAAAGAAGCCTGCTAGATCTTTTACATAAATAGATAAGATAAACAAGTGTTTTAGCATTTCAAGGTTAACTGAACTGATAAATCCTAGTAATTCAGATGCATCATTCAAATAGATTTATTTCAAAAACTAATCATCATCATTCGGTGGTATCTAAATTTGTGAAGTAATAATGAGAAAGACAAAATGTTATTCAAATTTTGATTCATACTTGTCAAAGCTTTACTCATAATATATAATATGTAAAGAGTAATCTTGAACAGTTCATTGTTCAGATTGTGCCAAATCAGTTTCAATGTGTTGAAAGTACGAGAAAGTAAAAAAAAATAATAATAAATTCTGGGCTCTCTTTGGCTCCTGCAAGACAGTGAGACATTTTCATGTAACGCTTTTTGGTAACGCTTTTCGAGTTTATGTGCCAAAGTAAAGACATGAAAATTTCGAGCGTGTAGATTCTTGCGTTTGTAAATTAGGAATTAAATCGAACATATGTAGTGCACTAAGAAAGAAAGTA
Organism: Gerris lacustris; assembly: GCA_951217055.1. NCBI lineage: Eukaryota > Metazoa > Arthropoda > Insecta > Hemiptera > Gerridae > Gerris > Gerris lacustris. The sequence continues at coordinate 27,546,769 of OX578285.1, forward strand.
CTTTTCTTCTTATCCAGTTTATTAAGAAGTAATGTTTTAGCTTCTTCACCCATATTTTTATAATAAATGCAAAAAATTATAGTTTAACAAAAATAAAAAATAATAATGTAAAAAATAAATTTTATGTATGTAAGTTTATTAGGAATAAAATATATAGGGTTATGGCGTTTGTTCGATGCAAATCTGAGCAGTAGAACAGAAGTTGTAATTGGGGGGGGGGGGGGGGGGCGCTGGGGCTCGTGAGCGACTACTGGAGTGGTAGCGAGAAGGGAAGAGAGTGAGACGTGGTAGGTAGCCGATCGGGAGGGCACGGGTGGGTAGGCCCTACCAAGCGCTTCTTAACTCCCTGTTCCTATATCTTCCCTACTCGTGTAACGCTAGTTTTTGGTAATGCTTTTCGAGGTTATGTGCCATAGCCAAGACATGAAAATGTCAAAATGGTAGAACATGGTTTAATGGTTGTATAGTTTATACCTAAATTTGACAGGATTCTATATATTATGTCATCCATCACATATATAGTTGTATAAGCCTTTTTACAGGTCTAAGCCCTTCTCTGACTGTTACTCCACGGATTATTATTATTTAATCTTTATTTTACAGTTTATACATTTAATAAAATCTGATGTGAGGTTTTAAAGTGCAGAACAATTATGCTAGCAAAATTAAAAATCATAACTAATAAATTATGGTAGGTATAATTTGTGGAGCAACAGCCTGTGGACAGCTAGGGCCAGCCAAAGGGCTTATACAACAATCTTTAGTGGATGACACGGGGTCAGTGTTAAATATACAGTAGACGTCGATTATCCGAACGTTCAATTATCCAAACTGGCTTCATAAAAAAAATAAAATAATAATCATAAGCCACCACTAAATTAATTTCTAGAAAGAGCGGTGCTAGCTGTATAAGGGACACCAGATTTCGATTAATTCAGTTTGACGGGGGAGACATTAACATTTGTTTACTAAGAACTAACTTTTGTTAGTCTATGTAATTTTTGGAATCATTTGCAGCATTTTTCTACTTAATACCTTTCCATTCTGTTGGCCAATAATGTCAATGCTCAGAGTTTCAAATCATTCATTGTGAGGTATACATTGAGTTAGTTAGTGGTCAGATATTTTAAGTACGAGTAAAACTTTTAATTTAAATCAAATTATAATTATTATTAACTACGGGAAACAGACAGTGAAAAATACACTCCTGTGCCGGGATTTGAACCACGGGCCTCTATATTTCCAGTATAGCGCTCTTCCATCTAAGCTACGCAGGAGAATGATTTTTCACTACCGTAATCGATAACCAGTCCCGAATCCAAGCTTTCAATATTCATATACATTTAGACAGTCAATATTTATGACATTAGAACTAAACCAGAATTAACGCTTATAATTATAAAGTACTCAATTAGTACCTGTACCTTGTACAATCAATTCGAAATTCAATTTTTTAAGTTTTTGGTAGTTTTCATACTACGGAAAGTTAAATTTTAATTTAAATCAAATTATAATTATTATTAACTACGGGAAACAGACAGTGAAAAATACACTCCTGTGCCGGGATTTGAACCACGGGCCTCTATATTTCCAGTATAGCGCTCTTCCATCTAAGCTACGCAGGAGAATGATTTTTCACTACCGTAATCGATAACCAGTCCCGAATCCAAGCTTTCAATATTCATATACATTTAGACAGTCAATATTTATGACATTAGAACTAAACCAGAATTAACGCTTATAATTATAAAGTACTCAATTAGTACCTGTACCTTGTACAATCAATTCGAAATTCAATTTTTTAAGTTTTTGGTAGTTTTCATACTACGGAAAGTTAAATTTTAATTTAAATCAAATTATAATTATTATTAACTACGGGAAACAGACAGTGAAAAATACACTCCTGTGCCGGGATTTGAACCACGGGCCTCTATATTTCCAGTATAGCGCTCTTCCATCTAAGCTACGCAGGAGAATGATTTTTCACTACCGTAATCGATAACCAGTCCCGAATCCAAGCTTTCAATATTCATATACATTTAGACAGTCAATATTTATGACATTAGAACTAAACCAGAATTAACGCTTATAATTATAAAGTACTCAATTAGTACCTGTACCTTGTACAATCAATTCGAAATTCAATTTTTTAAGTTTTTGGTAGTTTTCATACTACGGAAAGTTAAATTTTAATTTAAATCAAATTATAATTATTATTAACTACGGGAAACAGACAGTGAAAAATACACTCCTGTGCCGGGATTTGAACCACGGGCCTCTATATTTCCAGTATAGCGCTCTTCCATCTAAGCTACGCAGGAGAATGATTTTTCACTACCGTAATCGATAACCAGTCCCGAATCCAAGCTTTCAATATTCATATACATTTAGACAGTCAATATTTATGACATTAGAACTAAACCAGAATTAACGCTTATAATTATAAAGTACTCAATTAGTACCTGTACCTTGTACAATCAATTCGAAATTCAATTTTTTAAGTTTTTGGTAGTTTTCATACTACGGAAAGTTAAATTTTAATTTAAATCAAATTATAATTATTATTAACTACGGGAAACAGAGTTAGTTAATAATAATTATAATTTGATTTAAATTAAAATTTAACTTTCCGTAGTATGAAAACTACCAAAAACTTAAAAAATTGAATTTCGAATTGATTGTACAAGGTACAGGTACTAATTGAGTACTTTATAATTATAAGCGTTAATTCTGGTTTAGTTCTAATGTCATAAATATTGACTGTCTAAATGTATATGAATATTGAAAGCTTGGATTCGGGACTGGTTATCGATTACGGTAGTGAAAAATCATTCTCCTGCGTAGCTTAGATGGAAGAGCGCTATACTGGAAATATAGAGGCCCGTGGTTCAAATCCCGGCACAGGAGTGTATTTTTCACTGTCTGTTTCCCGTAGTTAATAATAATTATAATTTGATTTAAATTAAAATTTAACTTTCCGTAGTATGAAAACTACCAAAAACTTAAAAAATTGAATTTCGAATTGATTGTACAAGGTACAGGTACTAATTGAGTACTTTATAATTATAAGCGTTAATTCTGGTTTAGTTCTAATGTCATAAATATTGACTGTCTAAATGTATATGAATATTGAAAGCTTGGATTCGGGACTGGTTATCGATTACGGTAGTGAAAAATCATTCTCCTGCGTAGCTTAGATGGAAGAGCGCTATACTGGAAATATAGAGGCCCGTGGTTCAAATCCCGGCACAGGAGTGTATTTTTCACTGTCTGTTTCCCGTAGTTAATAATAATTATAATTTGATTTAAATTAAAATTTAACTTTCCGTAGTATGAAAACTACCAAAAACTTAAAAAATTGAATTTCGAATTGATTGTACAAGGTACAGGTACTAATTGAGTACTTTATAATTATAAGCGTTAATTCTGGTTTAGTTCTAATGTCATAAATATTGACTGTCTAAATGTATATGAATATTGAAAGCTTGGATTCGGGACTGGTTATCGATTACGGTAGTGAAAAATCATTCTCCTGCGTAGCTTAGATGGAAGAGCGCTATACTGGAAATATAGAGGCCCGTGGTTCAAATCCCGGCACAGGAGTGTATTTTTCACTGTCTGTTTCCCGTAGTTAATAATAATTATAATTTGATTTAAATTAAAATTTAACTTTCCGTAGTATGAAAACTACCAAAAACTTAAAAAATTGAATTTCGAATTGATTGTACAAGGTACAGGTACTAATTGAGTACTTTATAATTATAAGCGTTAATTCTGGTTTAGTTCTAATGTCATAAATATTGACTGTCTAAATGTATATGAATATTGAAAGCTTGGATTCGGGACTGGTTATCGATTACGGTAGTGAAAAATCATTCTCCTGCGTAGCTTAGATGGAAGAGCGCTATACTGGAAATATAGAGGCCCGTGGTTCAAATCCCGGCACAGGAGTGTATTTTTCACTGTCTGTTTCCCGTAGTTAATAATAATTATAATTTGATTTAAATTAAAATTTAACTTTCCGTAGTATGAAAACTACCAAAAACTTAAAAAATTGAATTTCGAATTGATTGTACAAGGTACAGGTACTAATTGAGTACTTTATAATTATAAGCGTTAATTCTGGTTTAGTTCTAATGTCATAAATATTGACTGTCTAAATGTATATGAATATTGAAAGCTTGGATTCGGGACTGGTTATCGATTACGGTAGTGAAAAATCATTCTCCTGCGTAGCTTAGATGGAAGAGCGCTATACTGGAAATATAGAGGCCCGTGGTTCAAATCCCGGCACAGGAGTGTATTTTTCACTGTCTGTTTCCCGTAGTTAATAATAATTATAATTTGATTTAAATTAAAATTTAACTTTCCGTAGTATGAAAACTACCAAAAACTTAAAAAATTGAATTTCGAATTGATTGTACAAGGTACAGGTACTAATTGAGTACTTTATAATTATAAGCGTTAATTCTGGTTTAGTTCTAATGTCATAAATATTGACTGTCTAAATGTATATGAATATTGAAAGCTTGGATTCGGGACTGGTTATCGATTACGGTAGTGAAAAATCATTCTCCTGCGTAGCTTAGATGGAAGAGCGCTATACTGGAAATATAGAGGCCCGTGGTTCAAATCCCGGCACAGGAGTGTATTTTTCACTGTCTGTTTCCCGTAGTTAATAATAATTATAATTTGATTTAAATTAAAATTTAACTTTCCGTAGTATGAAAACTACCAAAAACTTAAAAAATTGTAAAACTTTTAGCATGTCGACAAAAAGGAAACGAGTAGTGCTTTCATTAAAAGATAAAATGTAAATTATTACGCGGCGGAAGAAAGGTGAATGAGTCAGGCATTAGCTATTAAGTTTGATGGTGGTAAATCAACAATTACAGGAATTAAAAAAAAATGTTGACTCATGCACTTAATCTGGACAGTGGGGAGGGCAGTTTATACTGTATAACTATAAAAAAAATCCGAATTGTTGAAAGATGCTGCATTCATTTGGTTTTTGCAAAAACGGCCCTCTGGAGAGCCCATATTGGAATTAAATATGAAGCTTGGAGGTGACTCATTATCCAGCCCCAGTTCTATAGGTGGCTGAAAAATTTCAAATTACGACATGGGATTTGGCAAATCGAGATTCATGGTGAAAAATTAAGCAAACGAGTATTACTACTTTTTTTATGCCAAATTAATCTTAGGTGATACGACTTACATTTTTTTTTCACTATGTTCTAGCTAGATAAATAAAACAAAGATGCTTTTTGTATAAACGTGGTTGATTATTTTTACTCGTCCCATTTAATTTTTTAAATTTTTTTAGTGAATTTTGATTATCCGAACCACCCCAAAAAACATTAGTTTCGATAATTGACGCTCTACTGTAGTTGGTATTCTGTTACCGCAGTCTCTAAGAAATGACGATTAGCTAATGAGAGTCCTTTCCCCTGGGTGTGGAAAGTTTGTGTATATCAGTAAAGATATATCAGCTTATAAATTATAATTATTACAAGAGAAAATGAAGGGACTGGCATAGCCGAATGGCAAGCACACTTGCTAACTCTCGCCTGAAACCAAGGTCTTTATCAATATCCCTGGCGATGGATCAAATTCCAGGGAGGTACAAATGATCATATCATGGGTTGGGTGAAAAGGTATGTCTCCAGGTTCAATTTGGCATCCGTATTGTATATTTTACAATTAACCTCTCTAATTATGAAGTGGTAGCACAGAATCTCAGTAAAAACAACCAATCATTTATAAATAATAGCTTTAGGTGATGAAGTTAATGATAATTAAGGATTGTCATTAGCATTGCGGGAAAAATGGACCAGTTTATCCTCTAAAAAACACAAAATTAATCGGTTGCCCAAGAACCTGTAGAAGAATTAGACCGAAAGGCTGATACAACTATATATGAGAGGGTGAGAAGCCAAGCAGTGCAAGTGACATTTTTGAGGAAATGGAATTAAGCGGAGGAAGATGGATAGATAATGCAAATGGAAGTTTGGTGGCAAAGGGATACAAGTAAATTTCTATAACGTGCTGTTTTCAGCATAAAAATCAGCTACTTCGTGAATCTCAAGATTTAGGGAATACTCAAGAGAGATAACACAAAAGTTTGAAAATGTCCTTTGTGCACCTTGGCTTATCACCCTGTTACATGAAATGGTTGGCACAGGGTTAACCACAATATTGGCATTATTATGAAAAGAGCAATATGAACCAGGTTATTCTCGAACAAACACAATGGATAATGTACACTATTGACTGGTTTGGACCGCTTTAGTTTGTCTAAACATCACTGTAGATACATCAACCAATAAGGACCAAGACAAAAGAGGTCAAATACAGCTCATATTAAATATTGGCTTAAACAAATAGGTAGAAACAATTAATATAATATTTAAATAATTTTTGGGGGATATTAAATATTTCATTTGAAAAGAAACAGAAAAATAATAAAATATAAAATTAAAAATATAAGAGATATCTTTATAGAGCTTAAAATATCTTTTTAGTTCAGTGAATATCAGTAAAAGGTAACAAATATGTTCTCTTGTGATGGAACAGAATAAGTTTGGGACAAAAATATCTTTACCCAAAATAAAAATGATTGAACTATCAAAAAAAGATAAAAAATTACTTAGTAAAGCTGAAAAAATCTCTTTAGTTCGATAAATTTTAATAAAATACAAGTAATGTGTTCTCTTAGGACGGAATTATTCTGTTCCGTAAGGGACAAAAAATGTATGAACACAATTAAAAAAATACAATTACCAAAAGGAAAGATACAGAAAATCAGATAGAAAAATCAGGTCAAAAACCTATACTAATTTAATTTATATTTTAAATGTACTTTAAAATAACAAAGATATGTACTCTAACACAACATAGTCAAATAAAATCATTTGAAGATTATTAAAAAAACAATGTCAACTGAAATTCTGAATCTCGGTCAAGTTAGAAGAGGAAATGCGTGATATAAGAACTTTCTTATATCACACCCTTGAGTCAGTTAAAAAGAGAAAACTAGCTTTAATAGCAGATAAATCAACTAAGTCATTTAACATCTTCATTTTAAAAATCAACTGATTTTAACAGGAGATTGATCGTAGAACACATTCAAAAAATTAATAATTATCTTAATTCCAAGAAAAACTGGGCGAGACGTACACTCAAGCATTCCATCGCCGTGCCGGCTTGGTGCTGAAAAGCCATCTTCGCGCACATCTTGCAGCTGGCTTTCTTAAACACTTGCCACGAATATTAAATAATATTTGAATATTTAAAAAAAATGAATACGATAATTTAAAAAAACAAAACAAAACAAACCAAAAACCAACGACTACAACGAACAAAACCCCGCGACTGTCAACACATGAAAACAAAACAGAAAACAATGGGTAATGGGTTCGGATTATAACAGCAGTTTAACCTCCACTTTAAAACTTGTCTTGTATTCGATAATCCAGCAGATAAAACCAACGTCGAAACGAGCACCACCTTGTTAAATTAACCCCGTTTTATTTTATAATTTAAAAGTTAATTTTATAATTGTAAATAAATACGAGGTTCTATAAATTAGATTTAAAATCATAAACATCTCAACAAAAATACTTATTGCTAACTAGATATTAGAAGTAATAGATTGTTGTATAAAGGGGGCAATGTCGTAAGCAAGGGGGCGATGTTCTAAGCGAGGGGGCGCCTCTCTTTGTGCATTTAATATTCGCATCTTCAAGGAAACCTAAAACCTAGTAAATCCTTTTATATAGAAATCTAGCCATTTTATTTTTATTATTATGTTAACGAAATTTCAGCGTATATACTACAGGGGGACGGGCGTAACTAGGTGGTTAACGTATTCGCAACTACGCCGCCTGCAACCTAGATCTAACACCGATAAATCTGGTGAGTCGAGTCCCAAAGAGGTGAGACATGTTTCACACTTATGATCTGTAATTACCTAATGATTTATCGATCGGGGCGTAAAAGTAAGAGCAAATAAACAGGTGAAGTGTGTGCTAGTCAGCACACAGCGAGGGTCCGTAGGCCACACTGTATAGTGTTTAACTGTAAAGTGTATAAACAGTGTTTATAAACATTGTTGATTTCTCAAAACACATAAACAAACTTCTGATAAAAGTATTTTTTTTTTTTTTGCCACTGAACCGGACTACAACCATATAAATACATCGAAAAGACCATAGTTATAAAAAAACGTATTTTGTCAATAAAAAATAAAATAATATTTTTTTTGAAATTTCCAAAAAGAGGTATCTTTACTTTTGGTCGAAGAATGTTCAGGAATTATTTCAGATTTTTTGCACTTCACATAAGCGAGATTGAGGGAGGGGGGGGGGGACACGTTTCACACCCACTTCAAACTTGCCTACGCTCGCCCTATCAAAGTTATAACCAAAGAATTACATATTTTTGTAATCAGCTCGACGTACCCTTTCATATGATACCCCTCACGGTGTCGAAAAAAAAAAAAAAAATTATAACCCTTAAGTTTTTTTACCCTAATTTTTTTGAAAAATATTTTTTTAAGTCGCTATATTTTTGAAATATGTGGGTAGGTACAAGACACATACATGCCAAATTTCAAAGTGATCGGACGAAAGGTGTAGCCGTGAGAGCAGGTGACCGGACGGACGGACAGACACACGCAGGAAAATATAAGGGTCCTTGGTTTCGCCTACGGACCCTAAAAATACTACCAACGAAATCAAAGTAAAGAATTATACCCGACAAGTCTGAATAGCAGTTGGTACTTTGAACATTTTTTATTTTGTTGTCTTGTTGATCTAACAATTGCTTCTGGCATTGATATCCAGAGCCCAGAGCCGGGACGTTTATAACTTTTATTCTCCTGTCTTAAGACCTCCATTTTGAAAAATCGGGTCTTTTTGGTATCCCCCCCCCCCCCTAATCACCTCATTATTTATAGATAATATATTTATATTTATACTTTTTTTGACCTTTATTCAAAATTATGATATGTAGATATTGATATTGTTGTTATCTCATTACAGTTTTAAGGTTTAAAAGTCAGTCTACTAGGTATTAGTATAATAGATGCTACTCATTACTCATTAGAAAATATGTCCTTGCGGTTAATTCGAAAGAGGCGGGAGTTCAGTTTTTACAAAGACGGGGTATTTTACATTTGAATCGTGTTTGTCCATCAAGTCATGATATGACATTGTCATTGTCTGATAAAAATTATCAAGAGTGCGGGGGGGATAACAAAAAAGACCCGAAAAACTATTGTTGTATGACATTTTAGCCAAAAGTATGACGCCCGCTACTAAATTCTGATTAACGAATGACGGACATATTACAGTGTATATGGCTCATTCTCCGAAAAAGTGCAAATTGTTGTCCAGAAGATCTTTTTCATTATCCTTCCACGCTGAGGAGGGGGGGGGGGGACAATTTAATTTTCAGCGCATTTAGATGTGCAAGATGGGAGTAGAAACGTAGTTTTGCTATTTGTTTATAGGTTAGAAAAAAATTGAAAATACGAAAATTTTCATTCCCTCACCTTGTCCAAAACCTGACCCACACAGTTTAGACAAGTAAAAACCCCATTTCTAAACATATTTTCAAGGTGTAATCGAGGTTACGCCTAAGGAGGGTCCCCAAGGTGCCAACTATAAAGTCTTCAAGAGTTTCCTTGTTATTGGGTGAGAGAAAATCAATTTAAACTGTCTGTTCCATAAATGTATATTCATTCCCTCACCACACAAGTTTTGAATATTGGCGGGCAGTGGAAAGGGATAAAAAGACCGCAACAACACTGATTCATTTTCCTGCAGCTGATTGAACATTCCCGCACTTTTGTTTTCCCGCATTTTCTTATTGTTTCGTCTCAGTACAGTGAAAAGTGTGTTTACTAGAGACTGTGCTTTTATTGCTGATCATTCCTTCGCCTTCAATAAAAAAGTAAGTAATTAAGATTTTAATTATTTTATTTATTATTTGTATACATTAGGCTATTCAACACATGTTTTATTTATTGTTTTGTAAATACAATTATTAGGAAAGTTTTTAGAGGCGGAATACCTTAAAAATTTCATTCCCTCACCAATTGCTATTGATGGAATGAAATATTGGGCGAAGGAACGAATTAATTAAGATAATATGAAAAAAAAAAAAAAATCTTTACTATAAATATACGTAATTAGATTTCTCGATTAAAACATTAATCATTTAAACATTCCAGTGGAACTAAAGTACCTATCAGATTCAAATTCTTGGTGGGGGGGGGGGGGGGAGCTATAGTATTTTGTAAAAACTACTACATGCACCTATATAATTCACGTAAGAATCACATTTTTTGGATGTGCGCAGGACGCATGGTTCTAGTGGAGATAGTGGGGAGGATCAAATACCCTCTTAAAGGAATGGGGGAAGGGATCTAGGGAGGTATCTGAGAAAAAATGTGTCGAGAAAAAACTTATTTTATGAGATACGAATTTATAGTGAAAGAAACCATAACTTTGTTGTACACAATAAACACATTTTAAAAATTCTACCACAATTTTCAAGGATAGGAAAACAATTTTAAAATTCTCCTTTCCTTTGAAAGAAATTATAGAAAAGGCATAGTAATAATAATTTAGTAAAATTATTATTATGTTGTACAGGTTGTTTATTTTATTTTTTTGATTGTTGCGTAATTTTATTTAATATTAAATTTTAATGGAGACTGCAAGATTTTTTTTAATCGAAAGTAGAGCCTATTTTAAGAATAATGGAATTTACCCCACTAAAAATTTCGAAAAAATTGATAAAATTAGTAAGTGACGACAAAATTTGGGTCCTGTCGACATGACATCGCATTGGCATGGTAGTCCAGTCAATGAAGCATTTTGGGGCCCAATTTTTTCGGATGAGATGGATTGATGTGAAATTTGAACTGTAGCTAGGGAGTAGCCCAAGAAACAAAAGTTATATAGTGCCGATGTGTGCTTTTACCCCAGGGGTGACTGCCCCCCTTCTCGGGGGTGGAATTTTTTTAATAAAAAATAACTTCAAGATTCGATACAAGGACGAATTCTAAACAAAAAATGTTCTATAAGAATTTTTTTTAGTCAATACTTTTTGAGTTATTGGCGCTTAAAGATGCTCTTTTCAGCTCAAAAAAATGCATGTTTTTGAGCGATTTTTTGCTAATATCTCAAAAACTAAAAGTTTTATCATAAAAAAGGTCATTAAATAACAAAGAGATGGCTTTTTATTTTATTTTTGTAGGCAGTATAGAACCCGAGTTATGACTCCCTGAAATTGCAGTCAACTTTGAAGATAGTTAAAATCGAAACTTTCCATGTCAAGTAGCGGATAAATGAAAGGTTTTTCGAAGAAAACTTATATTACACTTTTTAAAGTGCTTGAATAGACCTTTAAATTGATTACTGGCAAAACTCTTTGGCATTAAAACTGAAGGAGTTATAATCAAAATAAAGAGGTTGTCTTGATTTTTGAAAAAAATAATCGGTACTAAAATTAATAACTTGACAGCCAAAATTGAAATTAAACAAATTCCGTCGGTAGTTTACTTTATTTATATACTAACAATAGATTCTGAGAGTTTGGACGGTTTAAGAAGCCTAAATTCGAAAAAATGTTTGATTTACTCTTGAAGAAAAAATTTCAATTTTTAAAAAAATCAACTTCTTTTCAAAATATTTCAAAAACTAACAATGTTATGAAAAAATAAGAAATTGTAGGATTTTTCTTGTTGAAAAAGTTTCTTTTTTATTTATTTTTGTAGGATAAAATTTGACAGAGTTATGACCGTTAGAAGCTCAAAACTAAGTACGAATACCACCTTTCCTGAGCCCTTTAAACTTACGAATCTTAAAAACGAAAGGCTCAAAAAATCTGAAAAAATTAGGACTTATAGCCCTTCAAATCTTCAAATTCCCTACAAAATGGTTTTTTGAGCGAATTTATAACTTAAAAATTTAAAAAGTTATGGTAAAAAGAGTAATCGCAATTTTTCAGTAAAATGTTCGGAGCTGGTAAATTACCACCATTCTAGTGTATTTTGAAGTGCTTGTGAATTAATTTGAGTGAGTATTTCAATATTATACATACACACATGAACCCGAGTTCTTGTGTATATGTATGAGTGCACGTAAGTACCCAATAGATGGACCAGAGAGAAGTAGACAAAGAATAAATTGGAGGGAGAGCAGAGAAAACACGAGGTGTGCCTCATTTATAAATTAAATAAAAGGTGTTATTTTGTTAATCAATTTACAATGTAAGTGTGCTAATAGATTATTTGATTAATTTTTCAATATCGCATTCCTACATTTTATTAAAATTTAATATAATGAGGTGTATTAAGTAAAAAATACATATTATATATCTATTATAACTTTTACTAGTTAAAAACTAAAATACAACTGACTGTTTATTATAAGGTTGTTGGGAGGGGAGAGATCTCAAATAAATAGGGGAATCCTTTGTTTTTATTAATACAAATACAATTCAAAGTTCATAATATTGTATTTCTAAAATTAATGTTTAAACGCAGGAATGTAATATACATATGAATTTAATGAGTGTTGTGTGTAATTGCTGGATATTTTCTGGTCGCAATCGCAAAAAAGGATGCGACGCAGCTTGTGGTTGCAGAAAAGTTGAACTTTTTTGCAATGCCACATGTAGTTTATGTTCTGGCGATAATTGTAACAATTGTCCTCCAATTGTGGATCAAGGCGAGGCCGAAGACAGTGATGATAGTGATGTATTATAATCAGAGACCTTCAAATGCCTTTTTGCCATGGCGCCATACTAAAATGCCACATTTTGCCTATTTTTCGGTAAAAAGCCACATTTTGCCGATTTTCGGTAAAATGCCACACTTAGTGCCACATTTTGCCTTATTTGGGCTAAGTTCTGAGAAAAAAAAATAGAAATATTCTAATATTCTAATAAGGGGTTCTGCTACAACCCATAAAACCAGGTAAGATACGCCCTTGCAGGGCAGGATTCCAAGGTGCTGAGGATTCCCCAAGTGACGTGGATTCCTATCTTAGGGTAGTGACACACTTCGTCTCGGGTAGAAGTTCTAAGGTTAAAAAAATCAAGTTTAAAGCCCCGTGTAGCAAATAATCTGGGGAAAGACGCAGGTAGTGTTGTGATCAATACCAATTACCCTTAAAAGGTATAAGTAGCATACTTAGAGGATAACCATTGGCTCATTCGTAGTAATATTGAATGGTTTAGGGATTAACTCCTCCTTTAGAAACATAGTGTTATATTTTGGGTTTTTTGCTAACGGTGCCTTCCCTCTTCCAGTCTCAGGTGTACCTGAGTCAGATACTTGACCAATATCATTCCACCTCTCTGGTTGTTGACAGTTATTGTGTTCTTATAGTCTTCGAACTTTCCCAGTGATTTTAAACTTTGTTTGTGTATTAAATTTTTGACCATGCCAAAGAATAGAAGTAACCGAACTGCCCTGCTCTGACAGCGCTGCATACATACTGAAAGCGGGGATGTGTTTGAAAGTGTGTTCCCTAAAATGGTCCATGTAACCTGCTGTTTTTCACCAGCTGTAAATGACATAATTTCAGTGGGGTAAACAAATTTTTATTAAAGCTCTAAGCCGAGTGCCAATCTTCAAGGAAATGCTACCAGGGACCCCTCTTCCTTCAGAGCCTATCCTAACAAGATGGGAAACTTAAATAAGAGCGGCCCTTTATTACGTAGAACATGGAGAAAAAGTGAAAGTTCTATTAGAAGAATTCGACGAAGAGGATAACATGGCAATTAAAATAGCCAAGTAGGCACTGGGAAACGTTCAAACTTTGACGCAGCTAAATTTTATAAGAGCTCATTTTTTTAAGTTGCCACAGATGAAAGAAGAAGAGGTGCAAGGCCCTTCGTTGACTTCAGCTGCTAAAGTTGTCTTGGAGCTCCAAAAAGCTGCGATGGAGTTGCCAGGCCAAAAAGGAGAGCAAGCCCGAAAAATACTGGAAGCTGCTTTAAATGTAAATCCAGATTTGAATGAAATAGTTAATGTTATCCTGGGCGCTTAAGGGTTAAAATAATGCAGGGCAGAGACGCAGTATCAAGTTTTAAAGACTGCTTTATATTGAAGTATGTATAAGCCAATTGTTTCTACCAACGTGGAAAGGTCATTTTTGAAATTAAAAAATATACTAGCAAACAATCGCTAGAAATTCACCACAGAAAATATTGAAAAGATAATTATTGTATAGTATAATAATTTGAATTAAAGTATAGAAGTTTAATTAAAGTATAATAATTTTAATTTGAAATTTGTTTACAAAGCAAATTGCTACATAAAAAGTAGTGTATAAGTAAGAAACCTTTTTCATCTTATATACATATAAGTATGTATATGCTCAAATTATAATAATGTGTTTTTTCAAATCCCCCCCCCCACCCCCCCCCCCCGGTTGGCCTAAATAATTGATAGAGAATATAAAAGAATATTTCGGGCATGCAGAGAGAATGTATTTAGGCTTCTTAGAGACAATAATTCCTAACCCTAGTAATAATGTAGTTAATAGGACTCAAATTGCACGATTTAATATCCCTTTTACAATGGAAAGGGGGGGGGGGGGGGGGGTTGGAAAGTTGAAAAATAAATGCCACATTAGCTAAAATAAATGCCACATTTGGCCAAAATAAGTGCCATATTGCCACATTTTTTAGTGCCACATTTCATAAAAATAAATGCTACATTTTGAAGGTCTCTGATTATAATGTATATAATTTTGTTTTTGTTTTGAATTAATTTAATAAAAAAATATTAAAAATAAATTCGATAAAATTTTAAAAAAAATGCATTATATCATCCTGTAACATATAATTTTACGCAATTCCTCTATAAGGGGTAGGTCTTCCATAAGGGTTTTTTTGGGTTAAAAAGTTGCAATACAATCATAGGCCATTTGAAAACCTATATAAAGTTTAAAATTTTTCATAGGTATACCATTAAAAACATCTTAAGCCTTCAACGATAATTTTATTATAAAGGGGTAGTTTTTAAGGGTTACAACTTTGTAATTAGTCGTAAGTTTTCTAATGAATAACAAAAGAGATGTACTACATTGTGAATGCACCAAAAGAACATATTAAGCTGCTTAAAACTTGTATTCCTATTTTTTGGGCATTAAGGGGTAGTTTTTAAAATTTTTTAAGGGTTTTATTTTTAAATTTATTTAATAAATTTAAAATAAATTTCACAAAAAACTTTAAAGGATCTTGATCCAACATATTTGAACATGAAATGAATCTTTAAAATACGTAAACCTGAAATTTTCGCATTATTCCCATACAAGGGTAGTTTTCACCCCCAAATAGCAAAAAGCACACATCGAGACAATATAACTTTTGAAGTGGGGGGTCAGATGAGCTTGTATGCAAATTGTCAGGACAATCCATTCAATCCGAAAAAATTTGGAGCTTTTACCTTATTTTCGCCTTCATTAACTGGACTATGGAACCAACTTAGTATAAGGACTAGTAAGAAGTGTCCTCATCAACTGTTTACTGCAAAAGTACTAATATTACATTGAAGCAATAATAGTACATTACGCGTCGAGTGCGGAAAGTAGCATTTTGCATGCGAGTGTGGAGTTTGCACCCGAGCGATAGCGAGGGTAGTAAAACCACACGAGCAAAGCAAAATGCCGTTTTCGCACGAGTTGCATACCGTACTTTATCTACGATTGTTGGATTTTAATAATAAAAACGGAAAAATTGTTTAATAAACTTCCTGTATGTAAGTTCGTATTTCTCTTTTGATAAATATTTCAGGTACAGGTACTAAATGAGTACTTTATAATTATAAGCGTTAATTCTCGGTTTAGTTCTAATGTCATAAATATTGACTGTCTAAATGTGAATGAATATTGAAGCTTGGATTTGAGACTAGTTATCGATTACGGCAGTGAAAAATAATTCTCCTGCGTAGCTTAGTTGGTTAGAGCATCTGTACTGGAAATACAGGAGACCCGTGGTTCAAATCCCGGCGCTGGAGTGTATTTTTCACTGTCTGTTTCCCGTAGATAATAATAATTATAATTTGATTTAAATTAAAATTTAAAACATTCCGTAGTATGAAAACTACCAAAACTTAAAAATTGAATAAATATTTCATTAATTCATTAGTTGTATTTTGTGCCGAATTAATTGTTTCGGGAGGCGTATTATTCTCCTAATTTTTCGTATTATCACTTAAATCACTCTTTGTTTTTCACTAAAAACTCTATATAAACAGTTACTTTAATTAAACAAACAGCAAATTAGTTTTGTTATATGTAAATAAACTCGCTAATTGTTAAGGTGAAGAATTCTTCTATTTTACCACTAGGGCGAGGAGGCGTTAAAAGTTGAACCATTCCATACTACTGCACATGCGTGCTATTGTTATCCCCCCTATCTCCTGATTGTTGCTGTTGCTACCTTTTCATTAACTACCCTGACGTATTGTGATGGCGCGAAAATTCAATTTTGATGGATTTGCACGTATCGAGGTCCACTGAGTCCAAAAAAGTGTTTTTTTTTTTTTGTTTTTTTAAATGTCTGTAGTCTGTGCTGACACGTGTTAAACGCTGATTTATACTGGGTCGATTCTGTTGAAATTTAGCTTAAAAAATTATGCCCCTATATTTATTATTCAAATTATTTGTATTTTTTGCCGAGAAAAATGAGTATTTATAAAGGAAAAAAGAATTAAAATTCCGTAAATAACGCCATGTTTACGTTTTTAAAAAAATAATCATTTTTATAAGCTCATGTTTATTATTATATGGTTATATTTTATAGTTAAAAACAAGTATAAAGCGAGTTGCATAAGTAACAGATTTAAATGACCTTAATGATTTCGTATATCCTCCTGAAGTACTTTTTAATAGCCAGCAATATCTTTAATATTATAAGGCATATCTGAAAAAAGTATCTAAATATTTCATTCACGTTAGAAAACCATCTTGGTTATATATTATAAATTATCAGAGTTCATTAGAAATAAATCCCAGGGCCAAACATCTTTTGTTGGTGTGGATCTCAGAAACATGCTGTAGCCCCGGTCAATGTACGTCGTAGTAAGAAGTAGCTCCTTCATACAAGTTTTGGTACCATCTGAGAGGGCTACAGATGGAATTGCTTATACACGGAATATTGTTTATCTACGATTATATCTCTGTTTAGATCAGTAGCGAACCTGGGTCAAAAGTTCTGGGGGGGCTAAGCCCCCTCATGTATTGTGGGTTTAGTATACATTTTAATGTACCGTAATTTATTTATTTATGAACCTATTTCAATAATTATATGGAATCGTTAGATTTGCATTAAAAAGTTCTACAACTTTTGTCTCATGCAAAATTTCTTCATACCTACTGGTTTTCATGGAATTTGACTTTTCAAATTTGAAATGGCCACCATTTTGAAATTTGATAAATTTTGAAACTAATATTTTTGGTAATTTTAGATATCGGAGTTAGTAAGACATCTGTCAAGTTTCATAAAAATATCTTGAAAGGGTTTTTTTTAAATATGTTTGAGTAGCTGAATTCCAAAAGCAGCTATGTCCACTTGACATTTTTTTTGGCAAAGCACGGAAAACGTCTAGCAATTCACTAAATTGTGTTATCAGGTTAATTTAAAAAAAAAAAAAAAAAAAATCAATAGCTAATAATTCATTTAGTGGACAAAAGCCCTATAATCTCAGGCTATTATTTTCTTTTTAATAAACAAAATTTAAAATCGATTTTAAAATAATAAAAGTTGCGCACCTAATCATTGTATATGAAATAGATGTGTCAATAGCAATTATGCAATATTACTTCAAATCTATAATAAACTGTGTCATTTATTCAAAAGTTATGAAAAACTTGATTTTTATGGCAAAACGGAACTTTTAATTTTGGGGGTGGTCGAGCTATTTTAGCCACCCAGGGGGGGGGGGGGGGCTAGGAAATTTGATAAAGAAAAACTTGTTCTCTTTTAACATCAATTGGTAAAATTGCACTATATGGCCCACCTATTTCGCACTGTCCTATTTACTTCATTTTTTTTTTAAACTGTTCCTTGTTACAGAATTTGTCTTTTACAGTATCTCTGTACATTGTAAAAACGATTCCGGTTGTAGCGTCTCGATAAATTCAGAATTTTCTTTTTTCTACACAAGTCAAGTCACACAAAGTGTCAAGTTTAATGTGACAATGATGGAAGGTCAAAAAGTACTAACCTTAACCTAAACTAACCATAACCTTTCATAATTTTCCCTAAAATAAAAAAAACAAGTAAATAAAAAATTAAGTTAAAATAATAAGATTGAATTGCGATGCTACAACGGAAATCATTTTTATAATGTAAACAAATAATTTCGGACGTTTAGAAATAGGTGGGGCATATAATGAAGATTTATCCCACACAATAAATAACATATTCATCATTATAATTTTGAAAAGTAGGAGGGGGAGGAAACCATTAGGTTTACACACAAAGTATTTGTAATAACTGATAACAGGTTTTGGCTACTTAATATAGCTAGCTATCTTCAGATTCTATATTAGTTGTTCACTGTTCACAGTAACATGAATTATTTAAGTGACACACAATTGATGATCAATTATATTAATTATAAAATATAGTTAGAAAATTAAAAAGGGTTAGATATTTTTTAGATCATTTTTAGTTTGAATTCTTTATTACATATGAAGCATTGGGATGGACGCGACCTCCCCGTCCCCCCGGGGATGACGCCCGTGAAAATTAAAACTTAAAACTACAAAATCATCATTATAATATGTTAAATTTATTTGGCAATGTAAATTAATTAAATCCTTTCTATTTCTTCAATTATTATTTATTTTAAATCAAATTATAATTATTATTAACTACGGGAAAAAGACAGAGAAAAATACACTCCAGCGCCGGGATATGAACCACGGGTCTCCTGTATTTCCAGAACAGATGCTCTTACCAACTAATAATAATTATAATTTGATTTAAATTAAAATTTCAACTTTCCGTAGTATGAAAACTACCAAAAACTTACAAATTGGATTATTATTTATTTAATATTTATAGAAAGGATTTAAATAATTTATCCAGTCCAAATAAAACTAAATAATATGTAATGTATTATTACGCGTCGAGTGCGGAAAGTAGCATTTTGCATGCGAGTGTGAAGTTTGCACCCGAGCGACAGCGAGGGTAGTAAAACCACACGAGCAATGCAAAAGCCGTTTTCCCACGAGTTGCGTACCGTACTTTATCTACGATTGTTAGATTTAAATAATAAATACAGAAAAAAATAAACTTGCTGTATGTAAGTTCCTATCTCTTCTTTTGATAAAGATGGCATTAATCTTGAGTTGTATTTTTTGCCGAATTAATTATTTCTGGAGGAGTATTATTCTCTACATTTTCGTCAAAGCCACTTGATTCATTCATTGTTTTTCACTAAAAACTCGATATAAACAGTTACTTTAATAAAAGAATAGCAAATTAGTTTTGTAAACAAAGTCTCTAATCGTGCGTAAAGCTGAAGAATTCCTCTTCTTTACCGCGCTAGCGTGGTAAAGAAGAGGAATTGTTCAGTACCATGAGACTCGCATGCGCAATGAATACAAGTACGTAAATAATCACTTTCTACGCATCTAAACAGAGGTATAATGTTTATATTTCGTATCAATTGTAGATAAAAGTATTTTGTGTAATATAGAGTTTGTTTTTAGGATTACGTTTTAGTTTTAGGTTTGGCCTAGGTATATGTTTCCTGTGGACAGCGAGGAAATTCCTATTAAGGGAGGCGGAGTTAAATCTTATCATTTTATAATCATTTTGGTAAAAGTCCTGCGATTTTGTGGGAGGACCCATTTTCAAGTATTATAATTTTAATTTAAGTTAAGCCATTTTCATTTTCTATAGTAAGCTGAACAAATAATTAAGTATAAAGTATTATATTTAATGAACTGGCCTACTCAATTAACCAATATGATAGTAATAGATATAAAACAGTAATAATATACAGCCACTGATAGCAAACATAAACCCCGCGCGAAGCGCTGGGCGTATATCTTGTCTGTTGATTTGATGCTCTTACAACATGGGCAAAACAAAGCATAAAACTTGTAGAGTTTACCTGCTAAAGAAGGGAATTCTAATTCTCTAGCGTCAAAATTCTTGCTATGAAAATCTTCTGCTAAGAAAATAACTTACAATCCCCCTCCGTGCATTTAAAATTTGGATAACTTCCCTGATGCTCTATTTTCTGGTTATGCACATTTTCTAAATGTTTATTTAAAGTGGTAATGTTCGCAAAATTGTTTATTGCACAAATTACACATCACCATATTTGTTTTGATCAAAAACTGTAGACGCACAAACAATGAAAGCACTATAAAAACTACACTACACTATAAAACTACACTATCAAAAGTATGGACACACTGAGTACTTAAAACTCGTGAATAAAACGAATTATAAACGAATTTGAATAGCTATACAGGCACCAAAGTTTGCTTTTAAAGTTCGATTCGAAGTCACTTACCATAACAACAAATACACAACAACAACATAAAGGAGGAAAAGTTATAAGATTTGGCACATGCTCAGTAGTATGGAATGGTTCATCTTTTAAAGCCTCCTCTAGGGCGGTAAAAAAGGAGGAATTATGACACGCGCATGCGCAATGAATGCAAGTATTTAAAGAATCACTTTCTACGCATCTAAACAGAGAAACAAGGTTTATATTTCGTATCAATCGTAGATAAAAGTAAGTTTTCTCTCAAGAATATGACTTCAGTAGCGCAACCGCTAGACGCTGGACCTGGGTGTCATAAAGAATGTTAAAAGTGTCCTCGAAACAGGACGAATGTGTCACAATGTGTGGCCTTAAGTGACTCAAACTACGGTAGCTAACTGTTTCAAAAAGGCAGGATTCGTTCAAAGGAATAATGAAGTTGATTGAAAAAAGAAGAAGTTCCTCATGCATGGGGCGACGAATTTGGGGTGACATTTGAGGAATATGTCACTATGGATGAAAACGTAGAAGTTTGTGGATAGCTGTCGGATAAAGAAATTTTAAAACAAGTATAGGACAGAGGAACTGCTGAAGAGTTGGTTATAGAGGAGGAAGAAAAGAAGTTGAAGAGGTGCCCCTTCCCACATCGTCAGAAGCTCTTAATCACCTTCGAGTATTTTGAAGGTACCTAGATGGCCAAAATAATGTGAGTGATGTGGTTTTTAGGGTTTTGTAGATACTTCTCAAAACCCTTATGCCGAGGGTGATGTGTCCGTCTGTCCGTCGCTCTTTGGTTCATAGGGCCCAAACCGTTTAAGCGAAAGTGCTGAAATTTGAAACACTGGTGCAACTTTTTGACCCAACCACAGGAAAATTATATAGAAGTTCAAAATTTGATATGCGCATGCGCAATTCGAAAAAATGTGATAAACTCAAACATTTTTATTTTTTTAAATTTTTGAGTGGGGTATCAAATGAAAGCTGCTGAAGAGTAGGACACAAATATATATATGCTTTTTTAAATTTTGCATTCCTTATTGGTTAAAAAAATCGAAATATACCCCAAAAAAATCCCCCCCCCCAACCACTATAGATCGGCTGGTGCTAAAATTTCGAAATAATTCATGCTAATACCTTATTGTGGCGCGATGAAAATTCCGGGAGTTCATCCTAAATTTTCAAAAATTGCCAATTTTGGGCGCGAAAAAGTGAAGTGCGCCCAAAATTTTATTTTTTGAAAATTTTGAGTTGGGTATCAAATGAAAGCTGCTGAAAAGTAGGACACAAATATATATATGCTAAATTTTGCATTTCTTATTGGTTAAATAAATCAAAATATACCAAAAAAACATCCCCCCCCCAACCACTATATAACGGCTGGTCCTAAAATTTTGAAATAATTCATGGTTATACCTTATGGTGGGGCGATGCAAATTTCCTGAAAAATGTAATTTATCTTGTCTTTATTACTGATAAAAAACATTGTGACCCCCCGGGGGATCGAACCCGGGACCCTTGAGATCGAAGACAAAAAAATCATAATTACATAACGGGTATGCTCACTCATCTACAAAACCCTAAAAAGTACTTGGACGCAAGTACTTCCCTGTGATTTTTTCTTCATTAAATAACTTGATTCTGTTAAATAATGTAGACTTTCCCAAATTTTCACATAATTTTAATTAATTTACAAGTAATTAAAAAAACTCAAAAGAAAAATATAAATAAATAAATAAAGCCGTGTAATATACAAGTACGTATTTAATTATTAAATGTAATAATTGCGTAAATAAATATTGTTTCAAAAAACACAGTATCTCATTAATTTTATGTAGTAAGTGTCACCTTTTTTCAAAAACATGCTTTATGATCTTTGAAAGAAAGACCATTTCAGCCATTCATTTTACCTAAAAATGTACTCGTAACATCTGTAATTCAAATGTTTGGATAATTCGAATTTTTTTTAGGTACCTTTAACTTTGAATTATCCAAGTTCCACTGTAGGTGTTATTGGTGGATTCTTTCCTAATAATAAGGGAGCAGAATCTTGACCACAGAGCGCTGGTTTGGAAGGGGGGTGTGGACTGTAGTAGAAGGAAATATAATGATATAAGAGTGGATAAAATAGGAAGTTAGGCTCACCTTGGCTACTGAAGGGCTATCTTGCTGGATCACCGGTGGTTGATGTTATAATAGTAATTGTTTTTATAAACTGAATATTTTAATGTATGATTTTAATGTGAATATGCAAAATTTTGATGTTTCTTGACAATATGGCGGGGAAAATTAAACGCTTTCTACAAGTGTTATATATTTTTGTAATCTACTCTTCATTACCTTTCATTTGATACCTCACTCAAAATTTAAAAAAAAATTTTTTTTCCCGTGATATCAATCAGCCGCCATCTTGGATTCCCAGTTAATTGCTATTCGTGTTTTTTCTTTGGCCCACCAGAATTCACATTTTTCATATTGTTTTATATTTTTAGTAACAGCGGAAATATAGTTTTAGGGGGGGGGGGGGCACCCAAAATTTAAATGTTTTTTGACAAAATGGCGCCGAAATTTAACACTTTCCCCAAGTGGTATATATTTTTGTAATCTACTCTTCAATACCTTTCAATGGATACCCCACTCAAAATTTAAAAAAAAAAAATCGCATGACGTGAATTATTCGCCATTTTGGATTTGAACAGCTGATAATTTTGAGTTCACTATATTTTTCCTGTGTGCGCGTCAAAACGATCTTTAATATTGGAAAGTTTCATGTTTCTATCTCTTTTTATTCAAAAGTTATTGGAACCGTACAGAGTGACAGACAGACAGACAGATACATGAACGAAACTATAAGGGTTTCTTTTTTTGGTTTTACCAACGAAACCCTAAAAAGAAAACGAACTTAACAACGTATAACTTAAGAAGAAAACATAAGAGGCAGGAAAGAGAGCAGCGGGTGCTGATAAAAAAAACAAATAAACTGAAACTTCTGAAAGAAGAAAAGAAAAAAAATCTTTAAGCTTTGAAAAGCTTTTTCTTTCAATCTTGCAGGCGGATCGTCGATAAGTACCCGTACTAGTACGAATGGTAACAGTCCGCACTATGCCGTCCTTACCAGGGTGTCCTTCGATAATATACTACCCATAGGGTACGACAGAGGAGGAGTATTGACCTCGAGTAACCAGACCAACTGACCAACAGTAACATGTGGATTTGGTAGAAACCATTTTTCTTTATTTTGGAGAGTATTTAAATATTCTTTTTCCTAACGTCGCCACAGAGACTGGGAAATTTGAGACACAAGCTGCCAGCGGGATAAGCGGGGAATCGAAATATCTTCTAACTGTACTTCAGGTATAGAGAGACCAGCGGAAATACCCAGGTATAAGACTACTAAAATCGTCGGGTGGACGGTGTTAACGAGCACAAGGAACGCGAGTTAAGAATAGACTCAATTCGAGCAGTGATGGTACTGAACTCCTCCAGGGTTAATATTTGAGACCCTATGGAACGTTTTAAGTGCAATTTTGTATTTAGGGAATTTTATGTTTATTTGGTTATATCATATTGTTAAGAGACAGTTTGTTATTCTCTTTTCTGTTAATAAGAGTTTCTGTTAATAAGTTTCCTCTTGGAGATGATTTGCTTCCACAAAAGTTGTTAGATTCATAGGGTTGAAGCCTTATATGAGTTTCTAAGTTGAAGAGGTATACCAAACAAATATGAGACTGAAAAATATACCCAAAGGACCACCTTAAAAAAAGAAAATAAATCAAAACGAACAATGAAATTGGTTTAACGAACGAGCATATACTAAATGATGATAAAATTTAATATGGCATTATGCCACGTGTATGTGAATTACCAACAGTTATTTTTACATTAAATAATTATTGAAGTTAAATTGCCAAAGATAAACTGTCTGTAATTTGTCCCGAAGCAAATACAGACAATAAATTATTACATAAACTAAACACAAAAAAACATTGGTTAAAAGTAACGTTTCATTCCCACACGCATTCATATAAATTAAAAGTTAAGTTTATACAAAAAAATCATTTTACACTAAAACAATCATTCACAAAGAATTTAATTTAACAAATGCAGGGGTGCCCATCCCCACAAGGCCCATGGCGCAAATTCCCCCCAAACTGCCTGTCATTTGGATTAGAAATTTAAATGGACCTAGCCGGTAAAGATGACGGGATGAATGGCAGCATGCCGCGGCGTATGTAGATATGTTCCTGACGTCTTCGGTCCGGACTTGATGAGAATTAAAGATGTGTAAAATTGAAATATAGCTGGGGGGCCTGAGACTAACTTCAAAAGGTTAAATGATGAAGCTAATAAAACATGTCGAATAAAGTTTGACTCGTGCATGTATCGCGTCGGCAAGCTTCAAGCGACGACCTGGTCAGTCAGCGTGTCGAGAGTCGAGTGGGGCGAATATATATGTACATATGTAAAAAAAATGCGGAATATTTTTTTTTTTGTTTAATCTTTTGGGTCTGGGCCCGTCTGGGGGGGGGGGGGGGGGGGGGGGGGGGGGGGTGCCCCCTGTGCCCCCCCCCCCCCCCCCTGGATACGCCACTGTATTCCATCGCTTAATAAATTCAATTGTGCTCGTTATCCAGCACAAGCATGTAGAGTGGTGCCTTTTTCGAACGTACGACTAAAGCGAGGGAGGTTGCATCGAATAGGTTAGGCCGATTTACGATCCTTTTATATTACTTGTAAATAAATATCGAAGCTGTACATACTTTTAAGTTGACGAAAGTGTTATGTTGATATGAAAAAATTGTGTGCTAAATAGTGCCATTGTTATAGAAAATGATACAAAATAAAATAAGGTAAAATATAAAATTAAACAACAACAGTAGTGATCTCTTGCTGATTCCTGGTAATCATTTTTTGGATCCCTGATCTTTGCCCAGGGATCCAAAAGATGGTAAAGCATCACGAGTAAAAAAAATGTTACTATGAGAAAATTCGTATGATCATAAAGTAAAGCAAATATAGGTTTTTATTTTAACCCATCTGTTAATTATCTGCATCTACCAATGTGCTAGTTGATTCCTCTGGTGTCGTTGTGTTTATAGGTTGGTAGCAAGGGTCCTGTGATTGAGAACTGTGCTAGATGACCAAGTAGAACATTGGATAAGGAAAACATAATTAGTTACGAAAATATGGAAAGATTTGTCTTATTTTGGAGCGATATGGAATTAAGTTTAGTTATGGAATTTTAAAATACACCGTTTTTTTTTTTTAGATTTACGTCAAGAGGAATTTTTTTCTTGCATCCTAATTTTAGAGAGTGGAATATTTCCTCCACGAATATGGAATGTCTACCATTTTACAACCTGGATTTAAGATTACTGCAGCGAACCCCCAATTGTACTGTCACGTCTTCGGGTTAAGGTGGACTATCGTATCCTTGACGGCTGGTTAACGAAGCTAGGTCACTCGATCAAGAGGTCTAAAGCCGGGATCAGGGGTCGAGCCAAGTCGCGGGTCGGGGCAAAACAACAACGCGGCGCAGGCGTATCCCTTAGAAACGACCCGTGACCACTCTACAAAGCAGCGAGCGACCTGAGTGCATCTGTTTAAACGCTCTCAGGCCGGAGATAAAAGCTCAAACGCACCCGGACCATTAATCAACTGAGACTCTTAAAGTCGAGGAAAAGGAGGTGAAGTGCTTGCACGTCTCGACGCAGATAACCGAATATCGCGAAATCCGGCCTGTCCGATAAAACCCAATAACCAGTCCGATCTTTTCTCGGCTCTGTCCCTTATTTTTATTTCGTGTTAGGATTTAAAAATACCTCGGAAATATGTGGAATGCCGTTGGAGTATAGCGCGCAAGCGCGAGTATTATTCCCCGAGCGAAAACGAGCGGCCGTAGAGAGAGTCTATTTCAGTCTTAGTGGAGCAGCCCGTCACCGACTCATCTGAACCAGGTGTCTAGCTAATCTATTTATCATTAGTAATTAGCTATCTTGTGTTTCTCTCTCGTATCGTTTTCCCCTTATACGACCCTAAATAACCTTCTTTGTTTACATGCTACTGGAACAAGTTCCATAGGCCTAATAATATCAACTACACGACTTGAAACACATAGGATTTTAGCGCTTTAGATAGCTTTAGATTTTCACACTTAATATATCCATGCGTATACACATAAACCTAATCGATTTAGTGTTGTTGTTTGTCACTTTATAACTTGCATTTATTCTTTTATTTGTGAATTTAAATAATGCCAATTTTATCTCTCTAATTTATCAAATAAGAAATAAAATAACTACACATTCCACGATTTTGGTTAAATACGCCCTCACGTTTTCATCCTGTTACACTGATATAGCAAATGATGATACTTGTTTCATACACCCTCACTACTTCATCATTTTTACACTGATATAGCCAATGATGACTTGTTTTACACGTCTTTCATTGTTACTAACTTAGTCATTTAAATTTGTCTTAAAAATTAATTTACTTTTCATGACGCAATTTTCGATTAATGATGCATCAACTTATGGGTCCTTATAATAATAATAACATCTATTAACCACAAATACAGATTGTTCAATATTTTTTATATTACAATTCAATATTTTATATCGTAGTTAATTCTAATAATTTGAATACAACTAATAATTTCCAGTAAATAACTCTAATTTTGATGGGGGGGGGGGGGGGGGGGGGTCCATTTATTTAATTATATTTAACATGTCTTAATTATTATCATATCTATATTGGTCTTTATTCTATGTGAAATGTATTATAGTGAAATCTGTTTATAAATGGTTTTAAAAATAGAGAAGATAGTTGTAAATATGTCACTTTGATTGATGCATCGCTTCCTCTAATTTTATTTTGGAGTCTAAAGACGTTGAAATTAGTTGTCGGCTTCAAAATAAACAATATCTCTTAGCAGACAATTCATGTTAAATACAAGACTGGGATTAAGTTAAAATATTCTAGCATAGAAATAAAATTATTGCTTCACATACTGTCGTATATTTACTTGAATATTTCAAGATTACAACTATTTAATTTATTTTTAGAAGAGATTTATATTTGAGGATATTTTATAAATAAGTATTATTATTTAAATAAACATTAGAAGTCCTTTTTCAAATGGAATGTGGTTTTTCCGCTGCTAGATAAATCTATTGATCTTTTGAAGACAGCAACTGAAATTACCGTGTTTTTGCCATTTCAGGTCCCATTCTTAGACGAGTTGCTCATAATGATAATCACATTGCAGGTTTCATTCTCAAAGGAGTTGCTCATAATTATAATAATTTATAACTAATGAACTATCGACTCTCTTCATAAGCGACTCCCTCACGGTCTTCTCCAGAATAATCTAGATCCAAATGGATGACAATCCAATTGACATGAGCGACTCCCTTGAGTATGCATTGTGTTCGGACAATGATGTTGTTCGGCAGTGACGGGATTCACACTATCTTAGTCACGGTCTTCTCCAGAATAATCTAGATCCAAATGGATGACAATCCAATTGACATGAGTGACTCCCTTGAGTAAGAAATGTTTTCGGAAAATTATATTGTTCGGCAGTGACGGGATTCACACTAGTCACGGTCTTCTCCAGAATAATCTAGATCCATTTGGATTGTTGACAAAAATTCCAACAAAACCACTCTCTCGACTAAACTTTATTGAACTTTACTTTGAGATTTGTGGGATGAAACGATAATAATATATTGTTGACGTTAAGACATTATTATTATTATTTCTTCATGATATTTTTAGGTGGATAAATACAGAGCAATTGCTGCCGAGCATGTTATAGTATAACTTTAATAATATGGCCAGCCGTGCATGGATAAATATATTAATTTTTGGACTTGAATCCCACATAAAGTGTTTTTTTTATTTATGTTTTAATACCTTAATTAAATTTAATAATACCAATAGCACATAAAGGCCTCAATTCTGGAAGTGGTACAAATTAAAGTCATGTATTCATTCTCACCCAATCTAAATGTATTTCTCCTAAATGTAAAAGATTTACAATCTCGTTTGTATTTACCGTTGCAAATTTATGGAATTTAACAGTTTTCTAAAAAAAAATTGACAAGTTTCTGTCAGTAATAATGTGGTTTTCTATAGGTTTTACTGAGTCTCTCAACTTACTTATTAATGAAAAAGTTTATAACAAACTATATTGAATTAAGACATTTTATGCAGGATTGCCCATTTACGGAATATAACATTTTTCAAACAAATTATTGACAATGTGATGCGTTTTCTTCAGTTATAATTCGGTCCTCTAGATTAATGATTCGGTAGAGTTGACTGTTTATGGGACATAGAAGAAAATATGACAATTTCTATCAGCTGGAACGTGGTCTTCTGCAGCTTTCCTAAGTTTGTAAGTTGCCTTTTTACAGGATATTTGATTCTATAGAGACGTATACCTTCACATCGAATTGTAGTTAATGTGACGAATCTGTCGGCTAGAAAAATGTCTTACAGCCTAGTCTTAGCAGCTCCTATTTCGATATTTTCTTTTAAAAATGCATAATTTACTAGAGAGGTAGCTATAAATTAGGGCTTACCCATCATCAGCTTGTAAAATTTGTCAGTAATCTTTGTTGTAACTAAAAACCTAACCCTAACATACTCCAACGTCTTCCTGATACTTTTAGGTCATAACAAAATCTTTCTCTCATTTATATTATTCTGAAAGCCCTAAAACGTTTTTATCGTCTTCCCACTCCTTAGAAGTTTCATAAATATTCATGTTGTTTACTTTTACAAAATGTCTAACGTTTCTATACCCCATTTTGTTTTCTTTTAAAGCTTTGGATTATTTACAATATAAACGCAGTTGCCAAAAAGTCAACAAATATGGGTAATTGAGAACTTCTTTAATAATTAAAGTTTATTGTTATTCGTTTGTTTATTTGAACTTTCCGTAGAGTTAATTATTTA
Organism: Gerris lacustris; assembly: GCA_951217055.1. Lineage (NCBI taxonomy): Eukaryota > Metazoa > Arthropoda > Insecta > Hemiptera > Gerridae > Gerris > Gerris lacustris. The sequence goes on from OX578285.1 coordinate 27,576,269, forward strand.
CGCAACATAGATTTATAAGAAATTGCAGTAATTGTGGCAATTCCTGTTAGTTGGAACATAGTCTTCTATAGCTTTTCAAGTTGCCTATTTGAGGATTAATGAATCAGTAGAGTTGACTATTTAAAGAACTTACAGATTTACAAGAAGTACCTAGAGTCAAGTACAGAAGGTTCAGGTTCATATTGTATACCAAATGGCATTTTATACAAATTATTCGCTCTATCCATTCTTATTTACTAAGCCGAAAGAATCATATTGCAGACATGTAATCATGAAATATGTCGTTTTTACTTTATTTATACTTTTTTACTTCTTCATATACAAAGTAGGAATACCATGTAGAGAATATATTGTGATTGTGCAATAATTCGAGTTTAAAATGCTTAATTGACGTTTTAAAGATCCTTTAATCCAATTTTTTTTTTTATAAATGTATGCCCGTTGCCTATGCTTATCTAAGTTTGGATAGGGTAAAGTACTAAACCGATTTAAGTGAAATTTTGTATGCATATGTAGTAGGGCCACACCTTAACGCATAACCCCACTATTAAAATGTTTATTCACAATTTTTATAAGAAAAAATGTTTAAAGATCTGTATTTAAATACTAATGGGGTCAGACAAGTCTCTTTCTCACAGAAAAATATTTTTTTCGATACAATAATGCAGATGAATGGTGAAAATTATACTCTCTAGATGTATTTTAGAAAGATTTTCTGCGTGGTCATGAACCGATTCTTTCTTCTCTCCAAAAAATTAGTTTATTCCGGACTAATTCTGGTAGTTTATATACTAAAAAGTCATTGCATTTCAATTTTATCTGCGAAATATTTTATTTTTAGCAGTATGATGTATAATATATAATCTAAACATTATAACAATAAAACATGTGCTAAGCTAGACCTCAATAAAATCTCTGGAGGCAAACAATTGCATTTTATGTTTATTTGTTAACTTAAAATGAAATAGAAAAGAAGAAGGTTGTCCAGACCCGCATACACCTTAAATATACTAGTTATGGCCCAATTGTGTTTAGCTATTCCTAAAATGTGCCAAAATAATTGAAAATATTAGTCTCATTCTCAAATCTTTTAAAGAAAAGAAGAAAAAATGACTGAATAAAGTCTCTTGCAAGCATTTAAAAATTTCAATCAATTGAAATTCTATAAAATTCCTTTATATATACAAATTTAACAATGCTCACCTTCAAAATTAGTTTAACATTAAGTAATTGCTTGTTTGCTTTGATGTACTTGGATTTACGGTAGCGATAATTATCTTATTATAGAGAGTAACAGGGAGTAATAATATATAATGTTACAATCTGTTAAGTATTTATTATTAATTAATGGATTAATTTAAGGGGGAAAATATAAAGTATACATGAACCCGGAAATAAGATGAAAATAGCATTTTTCATTTTGAACCAACATAATATAAAACTATTCTATTTGCAGTCTGTGTTTTTTTTTTTTTTATTACTATAGTATGAAGAAACTTTTATCGCCTTCGTACGCCCTCTTGAATTTTTGTGACATGTTCTCCTAGGAATCACAAAAAAGTTTTTTTTTATTTGCCTAATACTTAATGTTGTCTTGTACTGTTGTCTGTGTAATTTAACTTTAATATTTCACCATAGAGTTAAAATTAAAGCCAGTCAAACGTATTTACAAGTGACAAATTGGTGCTTTCTGTGCTTCCGGGATCTGAGACCACTGTAATAGCCAAGGCGTTAACTCAAATTTAAAAATCTATTAACTCATGCCAATAATAATAAAAGATCGTGCGTAGCCCCGAAGCCTTTACATATCGAAGTCACACGCATCGCCATCTATCTTACTTTGCCCCGGGTGTCACAGATCGGCCTACTCTAATAAAAGGCAGGTACATTGTGACGTTACCGGTGGTACTCGATACTGGGCAAATAGCCAATCAGAAGTCAGTCTCCCGTCGAATGTTAGAGGTTGTGAATACTTGGCGCAATTCTAACATGAAGAAATGTAGACAGTCAAGGTCAATGGACGTTAATGTTCACTGTAGTTGGTCATTAGACGCCAGTGGTAACATTTAATAAACCGGAAAAATAAAATAAATTGCTAATTACCTTAGTGCATTTCTTAAAATGCGTCGATATCTTCAATTTTGACGGACGACAAAGGTTTTCCGGAGGCAATGGAAAAGTTGTTTCATAACGAAATTAACTAAATTGGTTATTCTCTTAAGCGACGTGAAGCTTATTATATGCCCTGAGGGCTCTTTTATTATTGAGAATGTTACAATAGTAACAAATGCCAATAATACTGTTTATATAGCCAATGTAGCGAAAACCAACCTAGTTATCCGTTACATATATATAGTTGTGTAAGCCCTTTGGCAGGCCTATCAAGTACCATTATTACAACAGTAATGATTAGTTAACAACGTTAAGGCACTTATTGATATAGTAGGGTCTAAAGGAAAAATTAAAAGCTCACTTTTGCGATATTTCGACCCCTCTTTGGGCCATCTTCAGGCTGATAACCACATTTATTGTCAGTAACTCTTATAATGTTACTATATTTGTAACATAATACATAATTAAAATGCTTTCTATATCTACCTGACTAGAAGATTACTATTTGATCCTGTAGTTTTTAAATTGTCAATTTTCCTCTAAGCTAGGTAGCTATTGTCAATCTGAAGTAATTAATCTCTGTTATAGGGTTAGTCCATGTTAAAATAATTCAGGTTCTTTTAGATATTAATTATTTTGTACTCACAATTTGGATGTATTTTCTAAAAATTCCATAAATATGCTATGATTGTCACTACAAGTATGTGTTTAAAGTCAAAAATACAATTTTTTCATTAAAAAAAACTAACTGAAAATCCTATTTTTTCACCTAATCCTACCTCTCAAGGCATGTCTGTGATAATTTATTCAGAGTATTTATGTGTAAATTGGTGTTTAGTTTGCCTAGTATGACAAAAACATTGCATGATTATAAAACAATGGTATATAGTTAAAAGCTTGAATTTTGGTATGCCTGTAATTTATAATTTAAATCTTTTTGGATTAAAGAATATTTTATATTAATTTATTTAATAAGTTGTAAGTTCCCGGAATAAATTTTATTAAGTTCTCTACAATCTTTTTTTGTAATTAATGTTGTTTTGTTCCTTAGGGATATATTCAAGGCTTCTAAGAGAAGTCTTTTTTATCATTGGCTTCTGAAATTAGAATTGTGGTTCCGAAAAAATTGATTTGATGGTTCATCTGTTTGGAGTGTATCGCAAGGGCAGTTTTATCGTCCTGTTCTCTGATATTAGCCATATGCTGCTTTTGCTGGTTGCCCCATGTTTTTCCAGTTTCACCTATGTAAAGTTCCGGGCAATCTTTACATGGTACTTTATATACTACACCCATTTTCTCTTCCAACTTAAGTTTATCATTTAATTTGGTTTGATGAAAATTCTCTAATTTATTAATTGGTTTAAAACCAAAACTAAGTTGGCAATAAAATTTCTTATACGTTCACTTGAAACTCTATAAAACTTCACTTCAAACTCTATAAAACTTCACTTCAAACTCTATTAATAATCTAGGTAGGATTTCTAGAAAAACTAAATATGTTTCCTATTCTACGTGTAAAGTTATTGATCCCATTCTGTAATGATCTATTATTGTTGATTGGAACATAAAAAGTGAGATATTAATACACATATACTTTAAGTTATAATTTAGACCTCATCCATTGCATTAGTTCGTGTAAGGACTACCTTAGAAGTCATAAGAGTTTCAAGTTCATTACAATGATGTCATAATTCATAATTATCATACTTCCAATTAAGGTACGTCATAGCAAATCCTAATTAGTGTGTCGGGATTAGGATCATCTCAAAAAAAGGTTAAAAGGATAATTAAAAAAGGGAAAACATTATAACGTCTATAATATTATAAGTTTAAAAGTATAATCACGATCACTAGTTATAATATAAAGAGAAATAAAGTGTAAAGTATTGTTGTCCATCCAAGAAGCCTTTTAAATTAACACAGCCGCTGTCATTCTTAAATTAGTCACGAATCAAGGGGGTTAAAATCTAACCAGCAACATTTTATTCATAATCTGAGATTCCCGTTTGTCTTTTTACGCCTCCAAATCCGCCCACTTTTACCTCCAGGAAAACCGGCAAGGCTCATTTTCCCCCTATCATTTGACATTTCCATGAGAGTCAGATGGAACAAGCATAAATATCAAGTAACGTTATAAACAACTCAACGAATTTAAACTTGTTGGAAGTGCAAAGTTATTTTTAAAAACAAGATTCTTTTTGTTGCTGAAATAAACAACTATATTTATTAGGATTTGCGAGATTCGACTGTTTGATCTACTTTTAGAAATTATGAAGAGGGTTGATTCATTTCATTCCCCACTACGTTCTACTTTAACGTACTTTACTTTAACATTTACGTCATTTGTAGTTCTCTTAATTAATATTTTCAATTTGGTCCTTTTCTGCTGTGTTAGATGATACTGTGTGCCAAAATTTATTGAATCATTTTGTGGGGTAGCTATTTTTTCCAGTTTCTTGTAGATTATATTTTTTAAGTGTAGGTATATTTTGGGTCAGTGAGAGCCGAGAGCTATTGTTTTTTTATATTAAATTACGTACAGTATTCCTGTTTTTATAGAAGGGGTGGTTAGAATGTGGTAATTGAGAAACAAGCCTTTTTGACGTCTTTTTAATACCATATGGTAGAAAGACAACCATCTTTTTCTTTTATCATAGTTATGTCTAAATCATTTATTTATTTATTTTTTTTATTTCTATTTCAATGGCAAATGTAATATTATTATGTTGGTCGTTAAATATTAAACGTTTCTTCTACGTAGGAGTTTTTAGTAATTATGATGAGGTCGTCTACATATTTGGCTATGTTTTTCTTTTTTCTCTCTCGGCTTTTTGGTTTTTCTTTTAATTTTGCAATGGCTTGGGTCATGACTTGAGTAATAAATATGCCGCTGATGTTGGTGGATGTACAACTACCCATTGGTGTTCCGTTTAATTGTCCATAAAGTTGATGGTTGTATGGGATGTATGTGATTCCACAAATGTATTTTATTATGTCTGAATAAATAACTTTGTAATTTATGTTAGTATGGGGGGCAATGCGTTTCCATTTAGTTTGTATTATTCTATACACATCCTAAAATGGCATACTGGTGAACAACGCTTTCATATCTAAAAATATAATTGATTCGCCTTTATTAATTTATAACTGTATTTTGTAGGACATGTTTGATATCTATGGCGTTTTTATAATTGTACGAATTATTTTGACATAACGAGTCTAGCGATGGAGTTATTAGCTTCGTGAGTTTTCCTTTTGGGGCGTTATTACCAAATATTGGTCTAAGCGGGATATCTATTTTGTGTTTTTGAGAGGCCATATATTTTTGCTTGTATTGGTTGTATTTTTAGTTTGATTATTTTCTTCATTAGTGATGTATTCATTATCTAGGAGTTTTTATATTATTATTATTATTTATTTTATTTTTTATTTTTTACATAAATATATACAAAAAATACCAATCACAAAATAGACCACGACCACATAACAATACTAGATACAGAAAAAAAAAAATAATCGAAACGAAAACACCTAGAAGCCGCGTACGCGTACATAGCCATGACAAGCAACACTATTAATTATAAATCAGACTCAAAAGACATTAACAACTATTACACGGATATCATGAACATCAAACAATAAATAATTATCAAACATTAAAAATAATAACTCCCACCACAAACCAAAAAATAAAAGATTCTGTAAAATAAACTATTATATAGGTATATAAAAATAATTGACCCTACTAAATTAGGTAGGGTCGTCCCTGGCTACCTCAAGTTACCATGTGATAAATTGTTTAATTAGTGATATGTTTGTTATTTTAATTGAATTATTGTTAATTCAGTATCTAAAATAGAAAGCAGTAGGTGATTTACGTCATAGACGAATCTAATAATCTAGAAGATTTGACATTTTATTATAAAATTTAAATAATGCCGTAATCCCAGTAGGTTCATTTTTTACTTGCATATTCGAGGTTTTATTTGTTAGCAAGATTATTTTAGCCAACAGAACTACAAACCTTTATAAAGTTCAATGATGTTTTCAGGTACTTCTATGCCTCGGAGAGAGGCGAAATATAGCCATTGTTATACATAGATGAAAGTATAAACCTGTTCTTTTCCTATCCTTCAACGACGCACACTAAAACTGCCAATCAACTATAAAAGGGACAAATAAAACAAACTTTATTTTAAAACTGGTTCTCAATTCCTCTTCCTTTTTCCTACTTATTTAAATCATTATTGCATCATCGTGTTCATAAATAATTAAATGGTGTCTGTGGACAGTATATTTTATCATTTATTTAATGATTAATATTTTAAGGCTAAATCTAAATCTAAATAAGTGTTCCTCAAAGTTTTAGAAACATTTTAAAAATAAGAGTGTGCTAACATATTTACATAATATATTATAAACTTTTTAAGAGTTATTTTATTTTTATTTTAAATGTTTCGGAAACACTGATTTAAATTTAGCCTTAAAATATTAAGTACAATATATAACCTATAAATTGAACATAACCTTAAAACTTTAGTAGATAATGTGTTTTTAGATTGTCAAGGATAAGTATCTTATTTTATTAATTATCCTATTGAAATATAAATGAAGCAGACTAGAGACGCATATAGAGGGAAAAAATGTTTAATGTAATGTAGACAATTTAAGGTTTAATCATATTATAAACCTTCTTTCATATTATCTTTTTTTTATTGACAAGGTAGAATTGGATAGAAAATGTTAGGGACCATTGAATTTGGCAGCGACGCGGTTCTGTAACGGGGTGAGCGCAGCCGCAGCACATTGCCTTGCCAAGTTCTAGAAACTGAAAACTTGGACTAGGGCTCCGGTCGAGTAGGTGTGACTTCTAAAAACGCCTACTCGTTTGTACGAGTATCTCCCAACTCTTCACAACCAACCATGACCGATAAACCCCTCAGACAAGACAGTCCCGAGTATCTCCCTACTCTTCACAGCCAACCATGACTAATAAACCCCTCAGACAAGACAGCCCCCCTCATCCTATCCTAATTATCAAGAATTAACAATTAAACGCCTACTCGTTTGTACGAGTATCTCCCTACTCTTCACAACCAACCATGACCGATAAACCCCTCAGACAAGACAGTCCCGAGTATCTCCCTACTCTTCACAGCCAACCATGACCGATAAACTCCTCAGACAAGACAGTCCCGAGTATCTCCCTACTCTTCACAGCCAACCATGACTAATAAACCCCTCAGACAAGACAGTGCCGAGTATCTCCCTACTCTTCACAGCCAACCATGACCGATAAACTCCTCAGACAAGACAGTCCCGAGTATCTCCCTACTCTTCACAGCCAACCATGACTGATAAACCCCTCAGACAAGACAGCCCCCCTCATCCTATCCTAATTATCAAGAATTAACATCAACTTAATATTCTAGTTAAGAAAACAATCCTTTGTTTTCTCTTTAACCAAACAATATTGACAATTGTCTTTATTGAAATTTGATTAAGATAGCGTAACTTTTTGTTTTCACATGATCATCTAATTCTGTCAGTCAAAGTATAAAAATGAATTGAGCATCATTGAAGAATAGATGATACTAAAACGTTTAGACTATTTTTATGTCGGTCATAATTATATATATGACTTTCTATTCAATTCATGAAAAAACTTATTTCCCATTTTGGTAGGATAACCAATAATGTTTTTAAAAGATAAATAATTAACTCAGAATTATGAAGATTTTGGTTTAACAATGCATCAGATTTGGCATAGGTCTCTTAAAAAAAGATCTTAGTAGACATTGGTGTGCTGTGGTGTTAATTATATACCTGTAGTATACTGCTTATTACTTATGTATTTATATTATATATACATATCTAAAGGGTAAAAAAACCTCTCTACAAGAGAAATCGGATTTTTTTTAATAAATAAAGTGTTATGGCTATCGAAAAAAGTTTTTATCTTACTAAAGATTACGTTAAAGTTAAGTTAGTTTCATCATTTTAGTAATTTTTTAACATCCCCCACTTTATATTTAAATAAGATCTGTTGAGGATGATTATACATTTTTAATTCTTTATATTTTATCACGATAAAACTGAATATTTTTTTTTTTTTTTTTTTTTTTTAATTTGTTACTAAATAAATACATGCATATACAATGTACGTATATACATATCGTATTAAAAAAAATGATTTAAAAACTATTGGACAGTTTCTTGTACGCATCGTTTAACACGACAAATATTTTGTTCCCTCCCTCAGTTTCGCATTAAACGAATTTCACTGTATTTGAAACCAAGTTCTCTTAATTACATATCATCAATTCTTTGTGATGAAATAAAACCATTGTGAATGCAGGAATCCTTGTTCATCCTGGAAAATTAGTATTTAAAAATGCATCTTCAGTAGCCAGAATAAGTTGCTATTTTGGAATTTTTGCGCATATTATATTTTATAATTTAAAAAAAGTAAACTATGTGTAGTATCAAGATATTTTCGTTCAGCAAAACAATCGAATTGTTTCTTGACGGTAGTTTTTTTTTTTTTTTTTAAAAATAAAGAAATACATTAAAAGTAATTCACTGCAATGGGCCAACACGGTAATGCAGCTAGTAAAAATATATAATTTTTCCTACAGTTGACCGATAAAGTGGTTGTTATCGCACTCAAAATAGCAGATTCCTGCACTTGCTACTTTACCGCACTCGTTTTACTTTACCGCACTCCAGTGTTCCAACTTACAACCACAAAGAAATTAAATCTAAACAAAGATTAAATAATCCAAATTATAATAATAATAACAATTACAACTAATGATTATTTTTTAACTTACTACATGACTTAAACACTATATATCAAATATAAAAATGTTCAAATATAAAAATGTAAATATAGACAATCTAAAAAAAAGGATCAAATGTGATGAGTAAGTGTTATGATGAAAAATAATAACAGCGCTTGGTCAGGTTTGCTGAATCAGGCAACACTGGCTATCAACAGAACAGCTGGTTTAGTTGATATTGTAAAACCTTTTATCTTCGATTGATACGAAATATAAACATTATATCTCTGTTTAGATACGTAGAAAGTGATTATTTACGTACTTGTATTCATTGCGCATGCGCGTCTCATAATGTAGGAATTCATATATTGTCCCACATATATGCTGTATTGAATTGGTATAACCTGTATTATAACAATAAAGGATGAGGTTACTCTGTTGTTAACCATGTTGTTCGGCAGTTCGGCCTACAATGCGTGTTTAATACCTTTTTTGCCCATTTTAGCCTTTTATTTCAATACATAATTCTGAAGAATTTCTCTTTATTACCGCCCTAGGGTGGTAAAAAGAAGAATTCTTCACCTTTATGCACGATTAGCGAGTTTGTTTACATTTAACAAAACTAATTTGATGTTTGTTTAATAAAAGTAACTGTTTATATCGAGTTTTTGTGAAAATAAATGAGTGATTTAAATGATTATGACGAATATGAGGGGAATAATACGCCCCCCGAAATAATTAATTACAAGCACAAAATACAACTAATGAATTAATGTCATCTTTATCAAAAGAGAAATACGAACTTGCATACAGGAAGTTTATTTTTTTCTGTATTTATTATTTAAATCTAACAATCGTAGATAAAGTACGGTATGCAACTCGTGCGAAAACTCGTGTGATTGCTCGTGTGGTTTTACTACCCTCGCTGTCGCTTGGGTGCAAACTCCAAACTCGCATGCAAAATGCTACTTTCCGCACTCGACGCGTAATGTACTAATACCATGTTGATGAATAATATTATTTTATATTTTATTTACAGATTAAAAACTAACTGTAGGAAAAACTTAATGTGCAATTCGAGCTTAAAGTGTCTTTGCTGCACTCGAGAAACCTTTCTGCCCTCACCAGCGGCTCGTGCGTAAATATTTCTCTCGAGTGCAGCAAAGTGCCACTTTGCGCACTAGTTGCACAAATAACTATTAACTAGATAAGCGCGAAACTAAAATAGAAGTTAGAGTTATGTTAAAACAAGTATACAAATTTTATTGTGTCGGCCAGCTTCCAGGCTTAGTTCACTTCAAATGAAATTACGATTTCTGGACAAAATATTTAGCATGAAACTTTTTTTTTCCTTCTTTTTTTTAAATTTATGTATTAGCACAAACATTCTACACTAGTAATTAAATAAATACTGTGCACTAGTGATATAGAGAATGAGCTAAAGTGTATGATGTGGTTAAGCTCCTTAATCCGATCTATTTTCGTTTCAAATTATGCGAAAGTTTTTTTGTTTTTTTATATACCCATCCAAATTTAAGTAATTAACATCACTACCTTTTATTTTATTTATTTAAAAAAAAAAAAAAAAACACATTTTATCTATGCCTTTTTTCTAAATAAAAATGAATACGAAGTATTTTTAATTACTAGAAGAAGAATGTTTTTTTTTTTTTTTTTTTTTTTTAATTGAATAGAAATACTAGAAATCACTTAAATAATTAATTAGTTGTAAAAAAAAACTATATTACTTAAGGTACAACCAATTGACAGATAAGTTAAGTGCAACAATTGAAAATAGACCACATTATGTCGACATAGAAATTTAAGTAGGCCATTTGTTCATATAGAAATTTGAGTAGAAGAGATGGTCTACTCAAATTATTGCATCTAACTTATCCATCGCCATTTATTTTTGACAATAAAACAATATCTTTTTGTGTAACTTTATTTATAGTATTTACTCTCGCAATATCTCATTAGCTAAATTACAGGGATAGTTTTCGAATTTAGGGACTGTTACCGATCTTTAAAGAAGTTTTTTGTTAAAGAGCGTAGTACAATATGGTTGGTTGATTGTACTGCCAACCAAATAATGGCCGGATTTAACAATTCCCCCCCCCCCCCCCCCCAATAGGGACTAACATTACCTACTTACTATTAGGGTCCGTAGGCAAAACCAAGGTCCCTCATATTAGTTACCATAACATGTTTACATCAATTTAAAGGTCTTGAAGAGTAGAAAAAGAATATTACTATTAAAATTAGTGTAATTATATTACACTTAATAATTTTAACTTTAATGTGCAGAAACCGGCGATTATCACCCCCACTTACTTTCGTGAAGCGCGCCTTACTTGTTTCTTTTTAAATAGGGTCCGTAGGCAAAACCAAGGACTCTTATATTTTCCTGCGTGTGTCTGTCTGTCCGTCCGGTCGCCTGCTCTCACGGCTACACCTTTCGTCCAAACACTTTGAAATTTAGCATGTATGTGTCTTGTACCTATCCACATATTTTAAAAATATAGCGACTTAAAAAAATATTTTTCAAAAAAATTAGGGTAAAAAAACTTAAGGGTTATAATTTTTTTTTTTTTTTTTTTCGACACCGTGAGGGGTATCATATGAAAGGGTACTTCGAGCTGATTACAAAAATATATAATTCTTTGGTTATAACTTTGATAGGGCGAGCGTAGGCGAGTTTGAAGCGGGTGTGAAACGTGTCCCCCCCCCCCCCCCCCCTCTATCTCGCTTATGTGAAGTGCAAAAAATTCCTGAACATTCTTCGACCAAAAGTAAAGATAGCACCTTTTTGGAAATTTCGAAAAATATTATTTTATTTTTTTTTGACAAAATACTTATTTTTTATAATTATGGTCTTTTTGGTGTATTTATATGGTAGTAGTCCGGTTCAGTGGCAAAAAAATACTTTTATCAGAAGTTTGTTTATGTGTTTTGAGAATATCAGACCCATAGGATAGTTCAAAGTAAGCTCTTTTTAGCATTTTAAAAAACACCATAAATAGGGTACTACTTAAACTATACCTACAGTGTGGTGGCCTTCGGACCCTCGCTGAGAGCTGACTAGCACACACTTGACCTGTTTATTCATTCATGGACAGGTCCTGCGAAAAAGTTGCCAAACAGATTTTTGCGTACCGTACTGTATTTGGTCAAAGGTTGTTTCTTTAGATCACACAAAACTCCAGGCACCCTCGTCAGACCATAATTTGAAAATGTTTTCTTAAAAATATTTAGCCTATAATATGATTGGTATTGTTGGTTAGGTTAACGAAAATACAAAGAGTTCGGTTAAAGTTTTTTTAATTTTATTAATTTTACTGTAGTTACATTGTACATAACCTATTTAAATCTTTTGAAAAAAAAATAAAAAAAACTAGTGGATTTCTGGTTACATAGCTACTTGGCTTTGTAAATTGTGTCGTGTCATCTAAACAAAAGATTGTTACAGAAAAGAGAAAAGAATGTAATAGATATTTAATACACTAATAAAAATATTCATAGCTAAATAAAAAATAAACAAATTAACACACTGCACACTTGTCAACTTGTTTAAATTTACTTTAAATCGGTTTTCTTCTTGCTTTTATTGCTGAAAATTCGTCTATAAGGTCGTCAACAGCCATCTTAGCGATAAGCCCCGTGGCCGCTGCCGCCCCCTAGGGCTGCCGCCCCTAGGCACGTGCTTATAGTGCCTAATGGAAAATCCAACACTAAATAATAATAATTTTAAAATTTAATAAACAAAAGAAACTACTATTTTCTTTCTTTTTTTTTTTTTTTTTTTTTTTTTTTACAGAAGGTTCTTCATTCAAAAATAAAGGCCCACCGATAAATTTAAAAAAAAAGTTATTTATGTTACTAGGCAGCAAAATGGAATTTTTCTGTCGAATGATTCAGTTTACCTTCTCGCCGGAGGCGAGGTCAGGGCTATGGTAATTTATTCAATTGACTGCCGAGGCAGGCAATATACCAATGAGGCAGAAATGTTTCATTTGCTGCCTTGTTGCATACAATATTTTTCCTCCTGTCGGCAGAAACATTTTTCCTATAGATAATATTTATTTCATAATACTTACTTACATATCAAAATTATATTATTGAACTATTTAAATTTAAAAAAACAAGCAACAATATCAAATGTTACAATTATAAAAAATGAATTGGCAGATATACAGTAAAAACAAAACAAAATGATGATTATAGACGAGCTGCAGTGTTGGCCACTAATTTAATTTATTTATGATTATTTTAAGACCTACTATTTTCTGTAATAATTTTATTTTCCTACTAGTGGCAGCAAAATTACGCATTATTGAACTGTTTTTAGGCATGACAGTTTAATTTCTCTGAGGTTTCAAGAAAACTTTACTATACGCAGCAAAATACGATTTTGCTGCCTAGGCGGCAAAATCGTATTTTGCTGAGGATTTTTCCAGGCTAAGCCACGCCCACATTCCCCGCTACAAACAACCTTTTCTTTTATATATTATCTTTAACCTAAATTATTTGAACAATTTACCTTAAAAATATTACGAATTTATAAAAAAAAGGTTTATAAATACTTATTATAGAGTATAATTATAAAATAGAATGGAGTAAAAAGATAAAAAAGAAATAAAAAATAGTAGGTCTTACAATAATCATAAATAATTAAATTAGTGGCAACACTGCTCGTCTATTATCATCATTTTGTTTTGTTTTTACTGTATTTCTGTCAATTCATTTTTTTATAATTGTAACATTTGATATTGTTGCTTGTTTTTTTTTTAATTTGAATAGTTCAGTTAATAGTATTTGATAAGTAAGTAAGTATTATGAAATTAATATTATTTATAGGAAACATTTTTCTGCCGCCAGTAGGAAAAATATTGTATGCAACAAGGCAGCAAAGGAAACATTTCTGTCTCATATTGATATATTGCCTGCCTCGGCTTCGCCTCGGCAGTCAATCAAATAAATTACCTGCCGAGGCGAAGCCGAGGCAGTTAATTTCCATAGCCTGACCTCGCCTCCGGCTCGGAGGCTAATTTAATCATTCGTCAGAAAAATTCCATTTTGCTGCCTAGTTACATAAATAACTATTCTTTTTAATCTTTTTACTCCATTCTAGTTTATAAATATAATCTATTATAAGTATTAATAAACTTTCTTCTTTTTTTATAAATTCGTAATATTTTTAAGGTAAAATGTTCAAATAATTTAGGTTAAAGATTATGTAAAACAAAGTGTGTTTTGTTTATTTTTTTGCAGCGAGGAATGTGGGCGTAGCTTAGCCTGGAAAAATCCTGGGCAAAATACAATTTTGTAATTTGTATAAAATTAAGTAAAATATAATTATGTATTTTGTATACAATTCGCAGAAAAATCGTGTTTTGCTGCGTATTGTAAATGTTTCTTGAAACCTCAGAGAAATTAAATTTTTATGCCTAAAAACAGGAAAAATTATTTTATTAATGCAAGGGAAATGAATGAATGAAATTCGAAAAAAAAATCACGGAAAATTACGATAGGCTTATTTCTGAAGGTGAAAAATGAGGTGTCAGCCAATCGATATTTACTTTAGTATTATACCCGCAATGAGAATTTTTATATTTAAAATTGTTCGACATTATTTCGTTGCAGATTTTTACTAAAATCCTACATCAGAGTTAGCGATGGTTTTAGGTTTCTGTACAAAGTACAAAAAAAAACCTTAAATAACGGCTCTGTCTGTCTGTCCGTCCGTTGGTGTCTGTCCGTTGCTTGTTTCAATTCATAAACTACTATAGGTAGGAAAATGAAATTCGGCACACATGTGCATCTCGGCATTTGAGACAACTGGACACATTTTGGATTTTTCTTAATATTTTCAAGATGGTGGCCAATATAGCGGGCGACTAAAAAAATATTTTTTAGTCACCATGACATGTTATAAATCAACTTAAAGGTCTTGAAGTGTAGAAAAAGAATATGCAATTATTAAAATGTTCAAGATGGTGGCCAATATGGCTGGGGGCTAAACATTGTTTTAGTTACCATAACATGTTATACATCAATTTAAAGGTCTTGAAGAGTAGAAACATAATATTACTATTAAAATTAGTGTAATTATATTACACTTAATAATTTTAACTTTAATGTGCAGAAACCGGCGATTATCACCCCCACTTACTTTCGTGAAGCGCGCCTTACTTGTTTCTTTTTAAATACATAGGATATTTTGTAAATATAAGGTGAGGGATGGTGATGTGAGAAAAAGAAATAAATTGAAATATGCTTCGAGGTCACTTTTCAACCTCGTAAGGCTACGGCCCAAATGAAATTAAATTAAGTATATTTTTCTTAATCGTTATGAATTTTTTCAAGGAAGGTATCGAATTAAAAAAGAGGGCGAGTCGCGGATTTGAAATTAAGTGGTTCTAGGTTAAAAAAACGTCGGGGATCGTAACGAGGCACCGTATAGGCAGTATTAAAATAGACTCGCCCACTCCTACTCGCCACGATTCACACGATAAATCACTATTTCCCCTCTCTTTCTCTTCTTTTCCCACACGTTTTCTCTTGTCTTTAACTACAAGAAAACCACCGTAAACACGAATAATGTATAATATAATCACATTTAAAATTAACGCGGCGTTACGAAATGTACTGTGAAGGTATCGTGTAACGAGACTAAAAGCTATTTTAGATAAAATAGCTATTTTTTTTTTTTTTACAAAACACTCACATTGAAATGTAACGACACTGTTGTTTTAAGGCTGTTAAAACCTGTGATTAATTATTGTCAGGTAAAAATCCACATTTAAGACCTATCTAAATCTAAACATTAATAATTTTAAAATGAACATTTACAGTTTAAATGTCAAAATACTATTTATGTTTCTTTTATTTTCTTAAGGAACCTATTAGTTAATAAAATACCTCTCTTCCATAAATCGTGGTAATTTAGTTATCCACACTCTATTTATTTCTGATAGATTCCTCGTTGAATTTATTAGATGATGAAATGTCAGTTTACTCTAACAAATTTCAAGTTATTCAGCCATACATATATACTATTTATCTCCGATATATTCTTTAATGAATTTATAGTCTAATATAATGTCCGTCACCTATAACTTCTTCTATACACCATTTGTTTTCTGATTAGTTGTTGAATATGTAATTATCTACTAGTAACAAAATAGAGTTCGTCACTCGTTTACAATCTTAACCTAACAAAAACAAATTGATAAGTAAGTAATATGAGATATACTACTTGCAAATTGAATTGTTGAAGGAAGCTTCGATTCAATAGGTAATTCAATAGGTAAGTGGGGATACTGTGAAGAAGAAAAGTCTTCGACATTTCTATTTGTGACCAGTGGTCACAACTTCTTTATTTGTTTCCCATTGAAACATCCAAGGATCAAATACAATTTTTAAACAATTGATTTACTCTCAGGGAATCAAAGTGTTTCTTACTTCTAGCTGAACATATTTTATGAGCTCATACTTTGGTTAAATTTTCTTAATTATAGCTAATAAAGTACATTTATCTACGATTGATACGAAATATAAACATTGTATCTCAGTTTAGATGCGTAGAAAGTGATTCTTTACGTACTTGTATTCATTGCGCATGCGCGTCTCATAGTTCAGAAGAATTCCTCTTCTTTACCACCCTAGGGCGGTAAAGAAGAGGAATTCTTCAGCTTTACGCACAATTAGCGAGTTTGTTCACATTTAACAAAACTTATTTGCTGTTATTTTATTAAAGTAACTGTTTATATAGTGTTTTTAGTGAAAAACAATGAGTGAATCAAGTGACTGACGAAAATGTGGAGAATAATACTCCTCCAGAAATAATTAATTCGGCAAAAAATACAACTCAAGAATTAATTCTATCTTTATCAAGAGAGAGATACGAACTTACATACAGCAAATTTATTTTTCTGTATTTATTATTTAAATCTAACAATCGTAGATAAAGTACGGTACGCAACTCGTGTGAAAACGGCATTTTGCATTGCTCGTGTGGTTTTACTGCCCTCGCTGTCGCTCGGGTGCAAACTCCACACTCGCATGCAAAATGCTACTTTCCGCACTCGACGCGTAATGTACTGTTATGTTGATGTATGTACGTGGGAATCAAAGTGTTTCTTACTTCTAGCTTAACATATTTTATGAGCTATTACTTTGGTTTAACTTTCTTAATTATAGCTAATAAATTACATTTATTTCATGTACGTGGCACCTCGATTATATTTACACTGCAACAGAAATGCTGCAATATTTCAAACATGGTACATTTATTAATGTGTCATTATTCTAAATACATTTTAAGTTTATTAGTACTGTGGCTGGCCAAAGCTAGCCAGCGCGAATAGTTTAAATAAATAAAAACAATCTTAATAACGCTATCGTAACAAATCTAATTTAATCTGACATAATCTGGTAAAAAGAAATATTTACAGAATTTAAAGTATAAAATAAATATGTTGCATTGACGTCAATCGAACATTAAAACAAATAAACAACTTGCGGGTTATGCCAAGCCCGCAACACGGTTACCAAATTATTTATTTATTTTTCTTTTTTAGTTCTTTATTTATTCCTCGTGTATTTATTGTAATAAGTTATTTAAGTTTCAATATTGTAGGAATAGTTAGTTAAAATCTACATAAATCTTTTACCCTCTACTGACATTGCAGACCTACGATCATCTAGAACTTTCTCAGAACAGAAAAATCTAAACTTAACAATGGTTAATTAATTCTTGAGTTAGGGAGATGGTTTGTATACTGGCTATTTAAATGAGGAGGCCACGTTTTTTTTTTGCTTTCTCTCTTCGGGCCAATGATATCCCATCCTAAAGCTGTGCGTACTCCATAAGGCTCACCCTTGTTTCCTTGTAGCACTTGTAGGGGACATATAGTTTCGGGACAGTTGTTACCTATCAGAAAACCTATCTCTAAATCCTTACGAAGAGGTAAAATTTTATCGGCTTTAGATGTCTGTACCTCATATCAATGTAGGGTTCATCCCACTGGATACACTAGGTATATTCGTACTATCATTTTTATTTCCCTGGAATAACATTTGACTTTTTGCTCCTATCCACGACTTTAGGTTGAACTTGACTTTGTTTTTGGGTTTCTAATCAGCCTTGAAGTCGATCCGCTTGGCGTCGCGCTTCTGTTGCCTTAGCAACGAGTTCTTCCGGTTCTCTTGATGACAGCAGACCTGATTTGTGACTAGTCTCCGTTTCACTTCCAACAATGTTTGTCTTATCGATTTCGACTATTTCTCCGTCAATCCTACCATGATAAAACCACACTCCTTGATAACCGAACTTTCCTTGCCGACCTTCTGGTATGCGTCCTTTAGCATGCTTAAGTTCTCCCCTATTCGGACCCTTTGTTCCTTAACGTCCTTTAAGAGAGACTTAAGCTGCACTTTCGGCACCTCCGGAAGAGTAAGCAGAGCATCGGATTCGGCTGCCTTTTATGATATGACCCTTTTGATTTCTTTGAGCCTCTTTATG
Source organism: Gerris lacustris (assembly GCA_951217055.1). Taxonomy (NCBI): domain Eukaryota; kingdom Metazoa; phylum Arthropoda; class Insecta; order Hemiptera; family Gerridae; genus Gerris; species Gerris lacustris. The sequence goes on from OX578285.1 coordinate 27,594,689, forward strand.
ATCCTATCTTCAAAATATTTTACCCCGACCTTTGTCATTTTCCTGCTCATACGCTCTAATCTCTAATGGATGTAAAGGTAAAGGTGGTAACTTACCTATCCTTCATACGTGGAAGATACGACCGACTTACTACACGAACGCGCACGTAACTGACTGATTTAAAACAATCACGGACGAAACCCGACCGACTTCCGAACTTTAACTTTTTTTTTTTTTTTTTACTGTCTCTGGCCGAATCTGAAGTTACAATTAGAATTGATTCTGACAGAGCGGGAAAATCGAAAAGAGAGTCATGAAGAGCTGCAGATTTTGACTACTAGGAGGTTAGATGACGCAATCTCGACATCTCATTGGATCTTTGCTCCATTTTTATGTCCATTTGATCTCTAATCCATTTTAATTTTGATTTTTCTTCGCTGTCAGAATCAATTATAATTATGAAACTACTATAGCCTATGCGAATAGTATAATTCAATGAAAAAAATATTTTAACGCAAATAAAAAAAAGCCCGCGCTCCCCAAATTATGTTTTTTTTTTCTTTATTTATTCCTCGAGCATTTATTATTATTAACTACGGTAAACAGACAGAGAAAAATACACTCCAGCGCCGGGATTTGAACCACGGGCCTCTATATGGTGTGGTTCAAATCCCGGCGCTTGAGTGTATTTTTCTCTGTAGTTAATAATAATTATATTTGATTTAAATTAAAATTTAATCTTTCCGTAGTATGAATACTACCAAAATCTTAAAATGTAAAAAGTTATTTGAATTTCAATTTTGTAGGAATAGTTAGATAATTGAGATTTTATTGTTTTTATGGTTGCAATAATAATAATAATAATAATAATATATTTATTTGTATACAAAGTTTTAGGTAACTTTATACAAAGTGGTTACATAAAATAAAAATATTACATATATATAGCTCACATCGGCTTTTTTTTTATTTTTTTTTTATTTTTTTTTTTTTTATTTTTTTTTTATTTTTAACACTGTAAGTGTAAAAACATAATCTTGCTTGTAAAAAATCATACAGGGCTTCGACAAATACTTGTAATATTCAATTAAGTAAAAATAAATTAAAAAAATCAGACTTCCTCACTTTTGTGCCTCAAAAATAATAACTTACTTATTCATTTAAAATAAATGACCTAATCTTAAGGATGTTAACAGAAAAATAAAAAATATTCACCGCTTGTTTCCTGGACATAACTCCAATTATTGAGGCCAAATTAGTTTCATCGGTATACTCGCTACTAACCAAATTTAGGGGCAAAAAGACATTTCTTTGAGGTTTATAAATAGGGCACCTTAACATTAAGTGACCTAATGTCTCTGCCTCGTGCCTATTGCAGACAGTGCAAAGCTCGTCTGTTTTGAACTTGTGAAGAATTCCTCTGAGGGTAATCTTCATAAAACCATAACCTGAAGTTCGTATTTGGGCTATAACTTTTTGATGGCTATAGGATAGGTTAAATTCGGGATTTAAGTAAGAAGTGTCTATATGGTTAAAGCTATTTAATGTACGGTATAAGCTACTGTAAGATGACGTCTGTATTCTGTCGTAGTCTTGTTGTTTAAGGAGTGTAGCGTAAGTCTGTAGTAGAGTATCGATAGTGTTGTTGCTAATAGTTGAAGCTATGATGTCTGTATTGGCAGCATCCACTGCACTCAGAATCCGTTTTACCTGTGAAATCCAGTTCCATCTCACCGTGTTACTAGGCACGGAATCTAGGTGCAGAAGACGCTGAAAGCATTTCTTTACTATGCTATTCTCATCTAGATCGTGAATATGGTTGATAAAATCAAGAGTTAGTTTCAAAATTTTAACTGCTACGTGATTTAGGTGAAACTCTTGCCTAATTATGTAGTGTGGAGTGTTAGACTGTAAAGAAAAGAAGTTTTTAAAAAAAATAACTTTGAGCACTCTCTAACTGTTCTAAATATCTTAGCGACCAAACCGGTGCTGCATAAAGTAATGTACTTACTACGCTAGCATTATAAACCTGACAGACTGTCTGAAAAGATCTATTAGAAGCTTTTGCCAAAGTCTCTCTAACCACCCCTGAAGCAACCCTAGTTCTACTCAATGACTGATTCACTGCCTCTTCAAACACCCCTCTCCTGCTGAACCAAACACCTAGGTAATTAAAATAACTAACTTCTTCTAGTACTTCTCCATTATAGTAACATTTAGGACGGTTAGTGGAAAGGCTACCTCTGGAAAATATCATTACTTTGGTCTTCTTTGTATTTACTGTTAGTCCATTAATGTCACAATATTCCTGCAGAATTTTGAGAGCTTGGTTTAACTTGGTTGTCGAGTCCGTAAGTAAAGTCAAGTCGTCAGCGTACGCTAAAAATCTTATAGATATTAAAGAGTCCAGGCTAAGTCCCTCATAGCCCTTTTCTTGGAAAAAAGTTTCTATGTCGCTTAGGAACAGATTAAATAGTAAAGGAGATAGAATTTCACCCTGTAACAGCCCTTTAAAGATTTTAATTTCTGTGGACATCTCGTTGTTAAGGGTTATTTTAGTTCTTGCCTTGTCATATAGCTTTTTAATTATTCTTAAGATTTTTGAACTTATTTTAATATTCACTAATTTATTAAATAGAATTTCATGGGTCAAGCTATCAAATGCTTTTTTAAAATCGATAAAAGCTGCCACAACCTTTCTTCTAGGCAATTATGGTTGCAATAAGTTTTGCTGTAGCACCTAGCTGATGCTCTTCTATCCTTTTAACTCCATTTAAGAGCTAATTCGCCGTTTTAATATTTCAGGTATAGTTAACGCATGTAACCTTTATTGCAGCTACTTTTTTTTGTAGTTATGGGTACACTTATAGGCGAAGCTGTTCTATTCTCTTGTTTGTGCATTTACTCTGCTCTATTTAAGAGCTAATCAAGGTTTTAATATTGTAGGTTTTAACTTAATGCCTTAATTGCTGCTATGGTTAGAACAAGTTTTCTTGTAGTCATAGGTAGACTTATAGGCGAAGCTATTGAAATCCTCTCATTCATTTCGTTTAACTTGATTTATTTATAACCTATTTAAGCTCTATTTAAAAGCTGATCAACGTCATCTCTTGTATAGTTGATTAAGTATGTAGAGGGGGAGCAGATAACTAGTTTATAATAAAGGATAAATTAGTTAATTTAATAAACACGGTTCATAGAATTATTCAATATGTACGTTAGCTGTATGACTTTATTGAAGTTATGGTTGGAACGAATTTTATTGTAGGGCCTTGCTGATGCACTTTTATCTTCTAGTGAATGTATTTGACTGGTTCTATTTAAGAGCTAATCAACGTTTCAAGGAGACTATCCGGAGATGTGGCACAGCACATCGTGCCAAATATAATGCTGCCCATTTCTCAACACCTACCTTCACTGAGAAATTACTCATACCTACTTATTATAATAGACAGTAATGCATTGCTTAATTATATTAACTATACCTTTGTTGTTTCTCTATACAAGTGTTGCACCCACGGAGGGGAGGGGAGGAGCTTAAGCCCCTCCAGAATCAGAAACCAAGATTGATTAATTGAATAATTAAGTGATAACTAATAATAGTATTGTAAATTTAATAACACAATTAAATTTACTAGACTATACACCCCCCCTCCCCATTAGTTAAAACTTCTACTGAATGGTCTGTGTTCCAGCCCCTCCCTCATGGGTACGCCACTGCTCGCTACATTCCTAAAGCCGGGTCCACACTATACAACAAAACATCATATAACATGTAACATGTTATATAACTTTGTTGCAGGAAGTTATATAAACATTCAATAACATTGTCTCTATGGACTGACTGACATGAAAAGGGCAAAGGGATCGGGCGACAGGTGTAGTGATAAGGGCTAGGGAGGCCCGTGGCACGAGGCGGGGAGGGAAAGAAGTGAGGGAGTGGGGAGAAATGTTATAAAAACATCCTTTGATGTTACCGACACTCCGAGGATAACATATAACATTGTTATAAAACAAGAAAAATGTTATATAACTTTTTCATCAGACTTTTAGTAACATGTTATATAACTTCCTGCAATAAAGTTATATAACGTGTTACACCGTGTTTTGTTATATAGTGTGCACCCGGCTTTATTCTAGAAAATAGATCTAATCGTGATTTGAGCAAAGATTGTCGCACACATGTTTGTCATAAGAAATTTAAGGGGTTGAAGAATTTATACTTAATGGACTAAGCTAGAAATGGAGTTTGTAGTTGTAGAGATAATGTATTATACTTCGGATCAAATTATTATAAGAAACATTTTACCAATTACAGGTGAGCTACTGTCTACTCGCTAAAAACGTATACTTGAGCTGCCTAGTTTCTAAATATACTGATTAACAGTAATATAACTGATTATCTCTCTCTTAATAAAGGAATTGAATTACTTTACCTCAATTATCTGCCTGCAATAATGAAGTAAATACAATATAAAGACAATTTAAAAATAAAATGAAATGGACTCTCAATAATTATTTACCCTTGAGGTGCAGATATATTTTTAAAAATAGTAATTTAAAAAAAAAATTACTTCAGACTAAGTAAATAAACTTTATTTACGATTTTTATTAAAAAGAAATACACGTTTCTATTTTTTATTCCTGTGATCATTTTTTTTCTCTTTTCTTTTAAATGTTAAAAAATTGCATTTTGATTTAAAATAATAAGATTTTGAAGGCGTTATTTTTTAGATCTTTTATTTATGTGAGTACCACCTGTTTCACATAAATCCTAGCAAAAATTATAGATTCTTCTTTTAATGATTCCTTTACTCCAAATAGACAATTTATTTTATTTAAAAACAAGTGGGGAAAAATAACATTTAAAATGGTTTGATCACATTTTTGATTTATTTCAAATTGCATTTCCATATTATTCAGATACGGTGTTTTCTGAATTTTACTTTGTTGGCAACAGCCTCAAGTATGAGTTATTTATTTGTTTAAAATTTCTCTCCTTTGTACAAATATTATTGTTTTATTTATACATAAGAAATGAAGAAAGCAAATTGTATACGGGGGAAGATGTATACATAGACCGAGAATATTTTAACTAAATAATTTCAAATACCTATATGAAAGTTTCTTTTACCAAAAGCAACGATATTTTGTCATTGTATTATATAAATTAGAAATGTATTATATTATTTATCCCTACAAGTTTATGAGAACTTATTTAATATTAGACTGTCTCAAGTTCTTATGACAGCTTTTGAAATTCTTCTTTAAAGCCTCGTCCAGACTGCCGAACCGAACAGAGAATTCGAGCCGAGGATTGGTCTCTGTGCATGCCCAGTCTAAGGTGCGCCTGCGCATCTCAGTCTGGGCTTGCGCAGAGACCTATGCTCGGCTCGTTTCCTCTGTTCGGTTCGGCAGTCTGGACGAGACTTTAAGGTAAACTCTCACTAGAATGTCACTATACTTACTTTAAAATAACACTGCATTAAGACTAAATAAATAATTAAGTTCACGCAACTAAGCCAGTATTATAAGTCCCTGTCTCAAGTTGAACTTTCTTACATTGTATGTATATCTTAAAGTTAAACAAAAGTTATTAAATATCACTCGCAAAATGTGACACCTTACTTATAACCTCAAAATGTGGAATCCCTCAGGGTACGACAATTTCACCTCATTTATTTTCTTTCTATATAAATGGCCTTTTAAAGTCTAATTTTAGTGAAGAAATTATTTCGTATGCTGATAATACAGCCGTCTTCTTTAAAGGGGACGACTGGTCAGTGGTCAGTAGTATAAAAAAAAGCTAAAATCGGTTTCTTCAAAATAAAAAGGTGGTTGGATAGGAATTTTCTTACTCTAAATGTCTCAAAAACAAAATACTTAACATTTTCATGTGATGCTCGGGGCCAACCAGGAGGAAGTGAGTCACTTATCTCTCATGATTGTACCTGCACTCATGATTTAAATTTTTACTCATGCACCGATATTGTTTCCAAAGATAGTTATGTGAAATATTTGAGTGTTCTCTTGGATGAAAACCTCTCTTGGAGGGTACATGGTTGACCAAGTAACGAAATTAAATTATAGATACAGGTTTAGAGTTCTGAGGCGTTTTGCAAATAAGGTGATTCTGCGTTCAGTATATTTTGCATTAGTGGAGTCCTTGTTAAGCTACGGTTTGATTGCTTATGGCACAGCACCTCCTTCTATACTAGAACCAGTTGTTCTTCTCCAAAAAAGAACCTAAAATTTGCCTCAACAAACCTCTTCGTTTTCCTTCACATCTTTGCTTTCAAAATGTTTCTGTCTTACCTCTTCAATTGTTATTTAAAATAAACAGGTCAAGTGTGTGCTAGTCAGCACACAGCGAGGGTCCGTATGCAGCACTGTATTGTTTAAGTAGTACCCTATTGATGGTGTTTTTTAAAATGATAAAGAGCTATCCTATGGGTTTGATATTCTCAAAAAACATAAAAAAACTTCTAATAAAGTATTTTTTTTGCCACCGAACCGGACTACAAACATATAAATACATCGAAAAGACCATAAGTATAAAAAAACGTATTTTGTCAATAAAAAATAAAATAATGTTTTTCTCGAAATTTCCAAAAGGCGCTATCTTTACTTTTGGTCTAAGAATGTTCAGGAATTTTTTCAGATGTTTTTGCACTTCACATAAGCGAGATAGAGGGGGGGGGGGGGACACTTTTTCCACCCACTTCAAACTCGCCTACGCTAGCCCTATCCAAGCTTATAACCAAAAATTGTATATTTTTGTAATCAGCTCGACATACCCTTTCGTTTAGCTTGACATACATATATTTTTTGTGTGCTAAATCACATTTTACTCCAAATAATCAATTTCCGTCAGCGTCAAATACTCTCTAGATTCCCATTGCTACATCAATGGATGGGGTGCATTCGTATCCTTAGTCAGGGGCCTTGGTAGCTCATATAGGAAAGTAGTTACTCTTCAATCATCAAAGTTAAGCAGCATCAGGCGTGGTAACCATTTGGACGGGTGACTGTTTAGATCTGGGTTCAATTTCCACACCAGGTTCCCCGCTTAATGTCCACCAAGCATTACTTAAACAAATAGGGAGCCACTGGAAAGTGATAGCGTCAGGATGTTTCCGCCTGTAAAACTGTGATCGAAACTCTCGTAGTGGTTCGATATACTGGTAAATCGACGATACCACAGTTGTGATGCCATGGTTTACCTACCAACACTTCACTCATATGTGAGGTTTGTCTTGTATCAATGCAGTATTGGATTGATACAAGGCTAACCCGGGTTTCTTTATTGTCTTCTGCGTGTCTTCGGACTTATAAGCTCCCTGGAAATGAACGAAAAGTAGCATTAGTCAGTGTGATCAATATCAAATTTATGGATGAATAATCATATTGATTTTACTAATAAGTTTAACATATTTGATAGGTAAAATGCATTAATTATAATCTGTGGTGATGAAGTCCATGAAGAGCTTAGGGTTGTCAATGGGGTTGTACAACAAAGAGTTTATATGTAATGAATCACCTCTTCATCATCTGTATAAACAATATGTTTGATATTCATGATCGGCAAAGGTATACTGCAGTGGTTAATTGTATTTTCAAAGCATTTGGGTATTTGTTTTTGGGTTTTATGACTTCAACCAACTTGTTTTTTTATTTCAAGGGGTTGGTATCATCTCAGCATCAAACAATCTTTGTACAAACTCTTGCATTTCTTTTTTTGATGGATTCCAATATTACAAAGTTCAGTTGGTGGTTTTATGAGCTGCAGAGGAGTTTTTATGTCGGGCAACAAGCTGTGTTGTTATGACAGGTTGTGTTTATAAGGAAAAAGGCTCTAAGTATGGATAAGAGGTGATGCACTCTGACCTCATTGTTGTTATCTCGTTACAGATCCTCTGCCCCGAGCTATTTCTGCCCCGTTCTATTTTCACCCCCGAAGATCCCCCCCCCCCCCGGTTCTTCTCGCCCCCACTCCCGAATCCGAAATAGAAAAGCCGTTTCACAAATGCGGCGTGATTCACGACAGTCGAGAATAGACGATAACTCGCCCGTGCAAATTCACTATTAATATAAAAAAAGATATACACAGTATATAAAAAAAGGAGACTAATGACGAAATTGCGAAACCGGCCTTCTCCGTAATGAGATCGGGATAGAATTTTAAAAATACGAAACAACAATGTGAATGGATGAGGAGGGAAGCTCAGTAGACAGTGTGAGTTTGAGTCGGTCTGATCGCTCGCTGCAGAATTGAATCCGCTAAACCCCTTGCCACATACTTGACTCTTTGTGCATCGGTTTGTTCTTTTTTATAATGTGTGTCTATCTAATTGACTTAAACTTAATTATTTTGCACCACGGAGACATTTCCAAATAGATCAAAAGTTGTATAGTATACCACTTCTAATTACTATTATACAAATTATAATGAATGTTCTTATTTAATAATTTTCTTATTGCTGTCTTGTTAATTATTATAACCAGCTTCATGTTCTATTCTGTATACGTTCTTATTAAATTAAAACTAACCTTCAATTTTACACGAAATAGTTTCTTATTAAACATTCTAACTGAGCTCTTTTCAAAATAATTTTTATTGCCGTCTTATAAGTGATTCTTACTTCTACCTCCTGTTGTAAACTGTATTTTATCTTTAAAGTTTTTTTTTTACCAATTTAGTCTTATATATCTCGATATTTCTTAATATTTTTTTTTTTTGTCTCAGTGATATTAACCTTTTTCAGTAACGAAAAAACTTTTTAGTGATTCAAATTTGCCTCTGTTTACTTTTATGATACTTGTCTTATTAAATTCTCAACAGTTTCGTATTCTATAATACTGTCGCATTGTTGTCTTACCAATGAATATACCGACAAATATTCAGTTTAAATTATTACAATTCCTTTTCCTTTTATTAGTTTTATAAATTCAAATATTTTTTAATCTTAAATTATTTTTTGTTTCTAAGATTATTATTTTTGTCCCATGACCAATACCGACGACCCCGACTAAGCGAAGAAGGCAATTTCATGTCGGTATACTAGACTGACTTCTTTACAGTTTAATTTCTTAATGTTGTCTTATTAATATTTCTAACCTATCTCTTGTTCTACTCTGTACTGTATTGTTGTCTTATTAGAGAAGGTTCTTATACTTTCCTCTCGTCCTATATCACATAATTTCTTGTAATATGTTATCAAATTTTTATAAGAATTGACTTTTCCTATACTATATACATACTTTATAATTTCTGCCGTCGAAATAACACTGAATTATACTAACTTTCTAATTATTATATACTATTGTAATTTCTCGCAATCTAAAACATGAAAAATGTATAGCATTTCTTTATTAAGTTATATTATATAATTGTTTTGTGACTGATATTTCATTATAACTGTCAATGTAATATTTTTCTAAATTGAGGCATCTAACGGATATGAGCCTATCCAACAAAATCAATCGCAAAAACAAACAATAAACGCTCAAGAAACAAATTTATAGAAGTTTTAATAGATTTCAGCTAATAGCTAACAGTAGCTTTAATAGCTAATAACTTTTAACTTCTTCTATCGATAATATTGTTTATCTGTCAATTTCGGCTTGTCTATAATGTTTCAGTACTATAAGTTTTCTATCGCTATAGGAAGCATCTTTCAGGGTGTTCATCAGCAGAATAGGTGCATCTTCCACCTTCGGTAAGCTCGGAAGCAAAATAATATAAAAAATAAAAATACAATCACAATATTTCGCAATGATCTAAATGGTGCAAAACAACATTTTACTATATATTCATGGGTTTCTTTGATTTTATAATTCTGCTCCGTTAGTAATCGTATAGAATAAAAGATCTTTTTAAACGCAACATGAAAAATGTTCTGTGTTTTTTGTCTAACCTACCATAGTTTTAAAGTTTTCAAGTGATTTAAATTTGGATTTACTCGGTCGCCTTTCAGTACTTCGTGGATACGCGTTTTCGGCCGCAGAAAACACTTGCAAACAAACATGTTCGTTTCATCTCACCCGGCTTACATTAATATTGTGATCCGAGCTATTCACATTATAATGTGAACCGAGCTATTCACATTATAATGTGAACCGAGCTATTCACATTATAATGTGAACCGAGCTATTCACATTATAATGTGAATAGTCCCATACTTGATACATGTGTTCGTTTCTGAAGTGGATCCATCGGACCCGCACGCAGTGTGAAGTTTTTTTGTAATAATAAAATGGGTTTCTAATAAATTCATGAGAGTATAAGCATTCAATCAACTATTTAAAATAACTTAAATTATACATATAACTTATCTTATATTTTAACTGATGATAACAAATCAAATGAAAGTGTTAGTTTTTTTTCTTTTTACATTAACTGATACCTTTCTCTCTGACTATATAACCTTACGTTTTTTCATTAAATATATAAATATATATATATATATATATATATATATATATATATATATATATATATATATATATTTAATGAAAAAACGTAAGGTTATATAGCAGCGCTAAATTTTCAACTGGAGAGTTGACACTGGGATACGTTTCGAAGATACACTACACACCAAACGCTTAATACTAAATAGTGCTACTTTTGAGTCATACATTGCGGCCTAACTTGTGCCCCGTATATTACTGCCTAAAGGCTAGCTCACAAGCCATACATTTGTCAAGCTTTCTAAAATTCCAGCTGCATTATCCTCAAACCTCAATTCACTAAATCTAAGGAATACCTTTAGGTGGCTGCCTTTAGCTTTTGGATAAATTTAACAGTTGATAAGCAGTATTATAGTAATGTAGGCATAAATAATTTTGTTATTATTATCGCTTCGTGAATAGATGTCGAGTATTTGGTTATACACAAATAACATAATACTGTTATGACAATACTTTTTTTGACAAGTAATAACAACAATATAACAAAATTGGCAATATGATAATTTCGTAAACAAATATTTACAATTAGTTTATTGGTGAAAAATCATTAGTACATTTATCGAAAATCACAAAAATAATTATTCAAAAAGACTAAATTTTTTACCAGCCCCTGAAGTTCTTCGTAAGATTCCCCTGAAGTCGACGTATCTCAGTTTCTATATGAGGGATATATAATATATTAAGCCCTCTATATATAGAAAATATTATTTAAAAAGAGGCGTCTATAGTTAAATTTTATAGTTTGTAGTAAATGAATTAAAGATTAATCGTTAGTTAGTAGTTTAATAGTATATAGTTAAATTTATTAGTTAGTCCAAAACCAGACAAACTAGATCTTTCTGATTCTTCATCAAGTACAAAAAACGGTGGTGCATGAAATTTAATTTTTACCATCAAATCAACATGTCCATAATAAATAGAAATTATAACACTTACATTTTAAATCTATAAATATATAAAATAATTTTATTTTAATCACAAAACGCTACAGCTCTAAATTATCAATTGGAGGGTCGATACTGAGATACGTGTCCAAGATACATTCCTAACGCTTAATAGTAAAGAGTGTTACTTTTCAGTCTTACATTGTGGCGTAACTCGTGCCCCGTATTTAAAATACCTAGAGCCTAACTCACAAGCCATACATTTGAAAAGCTTTATGAAATTCGAGCGACATTATCCTCAAACCTTAATCCACAAAATCTAATTTTGACCATCAACTGAACATCTCAATAAACCAAAATATGTATAAACAAAAACAAAATCCTCTAACTTTTTGAACCTGATAATAAGTGCAGTAGATTCCTGTTTTAAGATTATAGTTTTTAGTTGTGTTTTGGGACTAGAAGACTTATATAATAATATATATCGATCATATATTATTTAATGTCATGTTAAATTCATGGTAATAATACCTAGAGAATGTTCCTCAAGTTTGTTACGTAATCTCTGTTTCTTTTTATCAAAAGCATTGTTCATAATTACCCTTGAAAACCTTTAAATAAAAACAGAATTTTTTGCTGTTTTTTTAGGGTGTAAATAAAACTATATAGTTTTAAAGAATTTAGGCCAAGTGGTGTGAGTGATTTTCAAAATATGTCTGCTTTTTTTTCTTTTCAAATTGCTAACTTATTTGCATACTAAAAGTAATTATGTATTTAAATAGTTTACCTTAATGCCGGGCTCTGCATTTGTTTTCGTAAATTGCTAAGCTGCAGGGTAATATAACACATATTAAGATAATTCGTGGATTAGATAGGACAACTTTGTGACCCGCAAGAATAGAATGGTGTTTTTCAATTAGTTGGTACCTGAATTGTTTTTTTTTTTTTTTTTACAGTATCCAATATAATTTATAACCCGGCTTCTTCTTCGTATATATTTTTTTTTCAATGCTCAGAATTAGATCTTGGTTTCCTCAGCTCATTGTACATGTTGTTTTTTTTCGACTACGATATCCCCTCTCAAGCTTTCCCGGAGCACCTGGTAAACCTCATTCGAGCAGCAGTTCTCCGCGGAACGTCGGTCGAGAAACACTACTCTATCTAGGCCACACCCTATCTCCATCGTCCATTTTTGACAATCCGTTCTCGACATTTGTTAAGGTACATACAAGTTACCATCGACTTTCTCTTAATAATTTATCAATTATCGATGCTTAATGTTTAATATAATTAGATAGAAATATGTTTATACCTATTACAAATAAAATGGTTGTTGATCAAATAGCCAGTTAAAAGAATAGTAAAATCAAACTTATTTTAATTTATTATTTCTTCCTCTGTGTTGTCCCCTTTAATTTATATAGGTTTTTTCTTTTTACTTATGGTCTTCTGGGGTAATAAATGATACAGTTTTTCTTGTTTAAAAAAGGTGATATTTCATACCTATTTTCGGGATATTCTCAAACCTGAAATTTAATATTTTTACATTAGATTCATTACATTCTGTTATTTAAAAAACATATAAATTAATTTAGATTTTATAATTCATTATGGTCTCTTAAACAATTAATTAAAATTATAATAGTAATAATAACAATTAAGAAATTAATATAAACTATTAAATTAATTAATAGTTTTTTTGTTTTTTTTTATATATATTATATATTTTTATTAATTATATACTTAATAAATTAGAATTACAAGTTTATTGTTATATAATAATGGGTTATTAATATTTTTATAAAGAAATAAGTGAAAATATTCCAATATTACCTTATATATTGTAGTTTTTGTGATCCATTTTTTCCAAATGTCAAGTCAATTTAAAAAAAAAAAAAAAATGCGAAATGTCTTCCTTTACATACTGATATGTAAATTCGTCTTTTAAATAAAAAAGTAACAGGTAGAAGGTGAGTCCATGGGCTCTAGCCTCTGACTGAATTTCCAACACCTAGTAAATTCAGTCAGAGGCTATTAATATAATTTATATTAATTTCTTAATTGTTATTATTACTATTATAATTTTAATTAATTGTTTAAGAGACCATAATGAATTGTAAAATCTAAATTAATTTATATGTTTTTTAAATAACAGAATGTAATGAATCTAATGTAAAAATTTATTTTAATTTTATTATTATTTTTTTTTTTTTTTAATTAAAAATAAAACTTCAGTATAAAAATTATAATAGGAATTAAACTGAAATTACCATAATTGCTTCTAAAAATTATAATAGAAATTAAACTGAAATTACCATAGTTGCATCTAAAAATTATAAAAGTAATTAAACTGAAATTACCATAATTGCTTCTAAAAATTATAATAGGAATTAAACTGAAATTACCATAATTGTTTCTCTTAGTTAAAGAACATGAACATTTCATATATTTTAATTTAATAACAAATAAAAAATGATATAATTTAAATATAATCAAGCAACTTAAATTGTATACATAAAAAAGAGATTAAAGATCCTGTTGATTAAAGTACGCATATACCTAAGATATTCTTCAATCAACAAACTGAAAATATTTCAATTCAAATTAGATCAAGAAAGATCAGTTCAAAGAAAACTGTACTGAAAAATTAAACTGAAATTACCATAATTGCTTCTCTTAGTTAAAGAACATGAACATTTCATATATTTTAATTTAATAACAAATAAAAAATGATATAATTTAAATATAATCAAGCATCATAAATTGTATAAAAAAAGAGAGATTAAAGATTCTGTTCATTAAAGTACGCATATACCTAAGATATTCTTCAACCAACAAACTGAAAATATTTCAATTCAAATTAGATCAAGAAAGATCAGTTCAAAGAAAACTGTACTGACAATTAATTTAAATATATAACTTAACTTGATTGAAGAACACATACATATAAGATATTATTTTTGCAACGAGCTGACGATGTTTTTAATATAAATTAAATCAAGACATCTGTCCAAAGAAAAAATATAAGAATGCAATTAAAGTAAATATAATGTCTAACTTATACATTAATTCTATTTAAATAAATATAATACACTTTGTAGATAATATAAATTATAATTAATGCAGATATTTCTACATTACAATGAACATGTATAAGTATACATTTTTATTTATCAATAACACTTTCTGATTTCTAGGATATATCTTTAATATCAATAAAAAATAATATTTGTATGACAGATTTATTTCATTTGTCTGCAGATATTAAAAAAATAAAAATAACATATTTAATGTGATATTTATTTTAAAAAATAATTAAATTTCAGGGAATATATTATGTTCAAAAACGGAATATAATATATTAAAATTAATTATCCAATAAACTTAAAATTTTATTAAAAATAAATTAAAAATATTGTTATATTATAATTTAAATTAAAAAACTATAAATAAATAACGTTGTCCCTGATTGTGAGAAAAAAAATATTGTTATTTATTTTTACTAACAATAATGGTATACTACTTTTATTGTAGAGAAACGTGTTAAGAGTGTGATCTTTAAGTTTCAATAAAAATATTATATATACTTCATAGAAAGATCTACAATTTGGATCTTCTTAACATTAGAAACAACCAATGGCTTCAACCAATCAAAACAAGATCGAAAATCACTGAAGATTATCATTTGAGTTCTACTATAAATCTTATTGTTTAAAAGAGAGGTTTCATGGACATTGCTGGTCAAATTTCAGGTCGTCGTAAATATGGATTTCATTTATTTATTTTTAGTCTATGTTCTTCCGTAGCAAACTAATGAACACAATATGCACTGCTACGTTAACTCAGTTGTACTCGCATATACTATACATATTAAGACAATAATTCTAGTTATGTTAATAAATAAAAAAAAAATCTTACTGTAGAATTAATCTTACCTGTAGTGAACCTTTTAACCATTTCTACTAAGCATCTATAATTTATCTCGTGTTCGCATTTCCTGATGAAGCAAATTTATACTAAAATTTTGCAATTTGTTTTCTTATAAATATCTTGTTAAGGCTAAATTTTCCGAAAAGTACGCTCAGAGATTATTTAAATTTCGACATTCGAATCTATATTGAAAATCATTATCACGCTCTGCTGCTGTAAATTCACAATATTTCTGACACTTCCCGAATTTTTAAATTTTCCTTCCCCCGAAGATTTAGTTTTATCATACTTCTAATCACCTCATCCCGCGGGTGCTTTTCGTTTAAGGAAATACCTCTTAAAAATGTTGTCATAGTTTCTTTATTTACAAAAATGTACAATTATTATTTTAAATAAATTATTAAAGCTAATGAGAATGTGTATTCTGTTTCAGATAAGACCGACATGACGTATAGCGCATTGATAACGGACGAAAAATAAACGAAATTTCGAACGAGATCGAATTCTCGGAATGGGGGTGGCCGAGGAGTTGGCCCCGAGCTTCACGCAGAAGCCTCAGCTTCATCAAGAGGACGAGGGTAATAGGCTCGTTTTCGAGTGCAAAGTCACTTCTTGTCCTAAACCGGAGATAACGTGGTTCCGCAGTGATAATCTCATAGTCGAAGATGATCGGACAGCTATTAAAATTCAAACCGTAGGCACAAATCATTTCCTTGTGATTCTAGAATTAGACGATGTTATCGAATCGGACGCCGGGCTGTACAAAGTCAAAGCCAAGAACAAACTTGGAGAAGTAGCGGCATCCATCAATTTAAATTTCAGTCGTAAGTATTTCTTTTTATATAATTTATAATTTTATCAACTGCCACAAAGTAGGGAAGCTTCTGGAATAGAAGTACAAAATCTATTTGTTAAATATGAAAAAATATAGGATCAGGCCTCGGGTAGGATACGAGCGGTGGGTGGCAGAGCGTCAAAGCGGTAGAGTGGTGAGCGGCGCTGGCAACAATAAAAGCGAAAATAACATGCTGGGCGGTATTTTCCACTAGTTTCCACCTTTGTTCTCTTGACGAGAGTTTCCAATCATCTGAAAGACTGAGTGGTGAGCGAAAATTAATGTCTGGGGTGAGCGGTAAGCGTCACCATTATTGGCCCAGACGCTCGAGCTTGTTGTACCCGGCCCTCCTCTACTTCTATTGTACTAGGGATGGGAGGAACGGTTCCATGAGTGGATTGAGTTAGAACGTTTCGTTCCAAACCAATAGCTAGTTCCAGGAACTAGTTATTTTTGGAACGTATCAGTTTATGTTCCAAAGAAACAGTTTCTCTTATACTTCACGTGTTCCTGAGACTAGTCCAGGTTCGTTCCACAATAAGTTCCGTTTCTTTATTAAATAGTTCCACTCTTCACTGTAGCTGACGATGAAAAGTTGAAATAAAATACAAACATTTTTAATAATATTAAGATCCCTTTATTTATCTTTTTATCATATATTTTTTATATTGATATTTTAATTAAAATCAAGTATAAGTATAATAAAAATGTTTATGGTACAACATTATGGTAACCACTTATATTTTATAGTATATTTTATACCAGTATAAATAATATTTTTAAAAACTGGAATATGTTCATTTTATAACAAGATCCTATAAAACGAAAAAAAAAAAAAAAAAAAAAAATGCAACTGTTTATTTCGCATTATTTACTAACTATTTTCTAAAGCGGAAAACAAAACAAAAAAAAAACGAAACGAGTGGCGAAGGGTGAAAGGGACAAGAGGAAGTTGACTGTGGATCTAAAAGAAAAAAAAAGCGGCAAAGAGGCATCTATATCTCTAAAAGAGAAAAAGATAACGCTTCGCTATAACTGGAGTGATTCCGAGACTAGAACTAGAGCTCTCATTCCCACTCCATTACTCTACTCTACCATAATACAAGACATACAGTTTTGCTCCAGCTTGGCTAGAACTGGAACTTGGAACGAAAACTATAGTTTTCGTTCCACGCGAAATGAATCTTTTACGTTTCCTCCAAGTTACAGTTTCGTTTCGTTTTCTCGTTCCCGTTTCCTCATTAATCAGTTACGTTACACGTTACGTATGGCACTTGGAACGAAAAACATCGGTTTCGTTCCAAGAGAAACGAATTTTTAACGTTTCCTTAAAGTTAGTTGTTTAGTTTCGTTACTGTTTTCTCGTTTCCGTTTCCTCTTTAATCAGTTACGTTTCGTATTGCTTACTTTGTTCGATAATCCTTAAAAGATATTATTTTTTTAAAAATGGAGTAACAAATTTGTATCGAATTCAAACAATAAAAATTTATTAACTAAATAAAACTAGACAGTAAAATAAAATAAAATGAAAACTTCAAAGTCGTTCCAAAAATAATGTAGTTCCATGAAATCTTGGAACGATCCAACACTGGATCTAGTTATTTTTATAGTTACGTTCCGTTCCGCTCATCCCTATATTGTACTTAATGTAAACCTAAACAAAAGCGGCACCGCTCTGCCGCCCTGCCGCCCACCACTCACCGCTCTTATCTTCCAGGCAGAGCGGTATTTTCCATCAGTTCCCTGTTATGTTTACTTAAGTTAAGGCCTAATGATTCTATTCGCAAGTTGGTAGCCTTAATAAAAATAGAATATTGTTGCACTTTGAGCAATGGGTATAATTTTACCTTAAGATAATTTTGAATGTTCTTATAACGTGGCATTTTTGTGGTACATTGGCAATAAAAAATAATTCTAGAATTGTAGGGCAGCTAGAAAAATTAATTATTTTTTTAAAAATTATTAAAATATAAATAAAAAGTTATAAGAAATAGGATTAGGTTAGTTATTTGGCATCCAATGTCACAAGACTGGGGTGAAAAAATGTTATGTTTGTGCAGTTTTTAAAAACGTGGTAATACGTTTGAAAAGGCTTAAAAAATTCTTCCGCGTTATCAATATACTCTTATGTGTATACACACAATACACATACAAATAACTGTTTCTTTATGACTGTGTATTGTTTAAATAGGAGAAATAAGTTTATTTACTTTTCTTTAAACTGTAATTTTCGAGTTGTATGTCAGTTATTTTCTAGTATACGGTATTTTGTATCTAGTAATAGGATGGTTTAATAGCTTGTCAAGGAATCAATGCCCTAATAAAAATCTATTTAAAAAAATAAATAAAATAGATGCAATTAACGCACGATCGTTAAAAAGTAAGTTATGTACTTGTTGCCAGGGTTTTTCCGTGTTTTGACAGTTTAAGATATATTTGTGCATTTAATTTACTGTTTCTAGCACTTCTATCCTTCCTCTATTGTTATATTTACTTTTTATTATTTATTTACGCTACGATTACTCGCAGAGGCCACTTAACTCATAAATCAATAAGGTCATTAATGCTGAATAGTCTAGCCTCACTGGGAAATAAACCCGGATATTTTAAAGTTGTTGAAATTAGTTTTAGTTGTAGTTTACATAATGTATCCTAAAGAGAGTGCTTTGAACAAAAATGGTTGTTTTCGTTTATTTATTTCTTATTTTTAATAGTTCGCAAAGTATTTTGTTGAAATTGCATTCTTCTGTACTAGATGAAGATTTGCTTTTAAGCATTTTTTTTTTTTTAATTTCTCATGTATGTAATATATATTATATAAAGCGAATATATTGTAATGGCTCAAACTTGGATTTTAAATATATGCTAATGAATAAACATATTTTAAGTTTCTGTGTTTTGTTCGAGTATTGTTAGCAGATAACTATATTAGCTCTGTGGTTTAAAAATAAAATGCGTTAAAACAACACTAATATATATATATATATATATATATATATATATATATATATATATATATATATATATATATATATATATATATATATATATATATTCCATTTCACTTCGTTTATTTATATATACTAAACTAGCCGGATAAAACTAATTATACTACAAAATAAACATCTCCTAAGGAATTCAGAAATATTTATTGATGAAGACTACTCTCCAAGTGTAAGGGATATTAGAAGAAGTCTAATGCCAGAATTAAAAAATGCCAGAAGCCAAGGAAAATATGCTGTGTTAAAATATAATAAATTAATTATCAAGGAACCGTTGCAATATCCCAATAAAAATAAAAGAAGGTTAGAAGTAACTCCAGAAAAGAGCGGAACTGCAGAGACATCTCAAAATGGACACAGATCAAAAAGGCCCTCTACAATAAATAGAAACCAACAAAAATCAGATTTGTATAAATATTTGGAAAAACAACGACCAGCTACAGATGAAAGACATAATCAACATTTTGAAGTACAAAAACTAGATGACAAAATCTTGAAAACATAAGTTCTATCTAGCCATCAATTAAACAAAACAAAGAAATTAATACATAAAAAAAAACAAATAAACTAAAAATGACTCTGTACACGTTTAACTGCCAAACCTTAAGAAGTGATGAAAAGCAAAAAGAATTGCTAGAAGAAGCGAGCAGAGTCGAGTGGGATATAATAGAACTGAGTGAGGTGAGGAGGGATGGAGAGCAATTAAAGGATCTTGGTGATAACAAGGAAGTATATTTTAACGGAAAAGGGCCAAATGGAGGAACTGGGTTCCTAGTCAACAAGACGCAGATAAAACATATCAGATCCTACAAACCCTACTCACATCGAGTTTCCAAGTTAATCTGTAAACTCGAATGTCGAGGTCAAATGCAGCTGATTCAAGTCTATGCCCCTACAGCAGATGCCGTTGAAGAGGAGTTGGAGGAATTCTACAGTAACCTACAACTAGCTATCGAAGAAGACAGGTGCAGATACACACTTATAATGGGTGACTTCAACGCTAAAGTCGGCTCAGACGATCATCACGATTCGATGGGAGACTTTGGATATGGGGAGAAGAATTTACGTGGAGAAAGACTCGAATTCACTGAAGGAAATAATCTATTTATTATGAACTCCTTTTTCAAAAAACCAATAGAAAAAAAGTGAACCTGGGTAAGTCCAAATAGACTTACGAAAAATGAAATAGATTTTATAATATCTAATAGAAAAGACATATTTAGGGATGTGGAAACAGAAAATAGAATTTGTTTGCGAAGCGATCACAGACCTGTAAAATCTGTTATACAACTAACAAATACCTTTTATAAAAATAAAACACAAACAAGAGTTAAAATACCAAAAAATATAGAAACAGATAAGTTAGAAAGTCTTCTCAGTACAGAACTGGAGCTCTTTGGACAGGAAAATGATGTTGAGCAATGTGAAAATAAACTAAAAAACTGCATTAATTTAGTTTTAAACAAGCTAAAAATTGAATCTGATAAAAATGAAAGTAAAGATAAATGTAAATTACCTAAATATATTTATAAGCTGCTAAAGAAAAGAAAAGCATTAAAGCGTGATATAAGGTCAAAGACTGAATACAATGAAATTTCTAAACTCATTAGAAACGAAATGAAACAGTGGAGTTATAAAAGGAGGATTTGGAAGCAACCGTAGCGAGTGGAGGAAACCTGAGGAACTATTGGAGAAGCCAAACCTGTGGGAGGAATAAGATATTATGTATGAAGAACAAAGAAGGAATTATGAAAAGAGAAAAATCCGACATAATAGATATCATTAGTAAATACTACACAGAATGATACGGTAAAAAAGGAACAGAAAATAAATATTATGAGGACGATGTGAACAATTACGACGAAGTGCCAAAAATATCAAGAGATGAAGTAGAATGGGCTATAAAGAAATTAAAGAAAGGAAAAGCGTGCGGTCTAGATGGTATCTGAGGAGAGGAGATTAAAGCTGGAGGAGAAGCCACTGCGAACGCTATCAAGCACATCAGCAACCTCTGTTTAAAGCAGGGTAAGGTACCGGAGTCATGGCTTGAAGCACAACTAGTGCTATTGTTCAAGAAAGGAGACAAGCTTGAAATTGGAAATTACCGACCTATAAGCTTATTGTCAATCGTGTACAAGGTTTTCATGTCCATTATTGCAAAGAGAGTGGAGAAAAAGCTAGAAGACAGAGTAAGTGTGACGCAGACAGGATTCAGATCGAACTTCTCCACACTAGACAATATATTTGTTATCAACCAATTAATCAGGCATGCCCACGACTATAAATTACCTCTAGTTTTGGTGTTCATTGACTTTAAAAAGGCCTTTGATTCTATCCTTACAAATTCGATATTGAAAAATGCAAATGAGGCAAGAATGGAAAAAACTTACCTGGACTTAATGAAGTTTATATACGAAAATGCAGTTCTAGAAGTAAGAGTAGACCAAGAAAAAAGGAAAGTGAAAGTTTATCGAGGAATCAGGGAAGGAGATGTCTTGTCAGGAAAGGTTTTCATTGAAGTGTTAGAGAGTGCGTGTAAACAACTAGACTGGCAGCAATATGGGCTAAATGTAAATGGAAAAAGGTTAAATCTGTTAAAGTTTGCAGACGATATAGTAGTTATGGCCAGCAGTACAACTGAAGCAAATATAATGGTTAGAGAGCTAGTTGACAAAGTAGCATCAATTGGATTATCAATAAACAGCGACAAATGCAAAACTATGGTGTTAAATTGTGAAAAAGATGAAGAAATTAAATATATGAATGCGTCAATAGAAAAGGTGGAGAGATTCATATACCTAGGAGCTTTGATAAACACAAATAGTAAGGATGAGAATGAAAAAGTAAGCAGAAGGATCAAGCTTGCTTGGAAAGCTTACAATAAATATCGTCACCTCTTTAGATCTGAAGTAGACATCAAACTAATGAAAAAATTGTGGGCAATGTGTGTGGTGCCAGTACTTGCATATGGGTCGGAGACGTGGACTCTTAGCGAAAACACTGCAAGGAAACTAAGGGTAACTCAAAAAGCCATGGAAAGGAGTATTTTGAGGGTGACGAGGAAAGACAGAAAGAGAAGTCAATGGTTAAGGGAGCAAACAGGACTTGAGGATATTGTGGTAACGATAATGAGAAGGAAATGGAATTGGGCTGGGCACATTGCACGGTGTGAAGACGGCAGATGGACCAAGGAAATGATCAACTGGTATCCAAGAGAGCTGAAAAGAGGTAGAGGAAGACAGAGCCTGAGGTGGGACGAGGAAATGAGGAAGTCGTGCGGAGAAGTCACTTGGCAGGGGGTAGCATACGATCGGGCTGAGTGGAGAAGAATGAGAGAAGTGTAGTGTGATGTATGGCTGTATAAAAATTAATTATCATATACAAAAAAAAAAAAAAAAAAAAAAAAAAAAAGAATTGTATTGAAATGTAAAAGATTTAAGGACAACTCATATACCACAGTTGTGGTTACCACGGCCCAGGCCGATTTATGACAAGTAAAAGTAGCTTAGCACAAATAATTGTATTGCGAAATGCATATTATGTCATAATAAATGGTTATTTATTTTATTTTATTTATTTATTTATTTAAACTAGCCGGATCGGTGCGCTTCGCGCACCTCATCCGTCTAGAAGTTGGCGCTGTGTGTAAATAATAATTAAAACAATATAATTAATATATCTTTATTGTTACATAATTTCGTATTTTAGTAAAAGTATGTGATATTATTTTTTTATGCATTTTCAATTATTCTATTTTATTCTACATTCAATTTTAGTTGCAATAAGTCCATGTAACAAATTTAAGATCTTTAAATCCACTGGAAGCTAAGAGAATAGTATCTGATTAAATCCAAGATGGCCGCCATATTTGAAGTGAAAGTACCTTAATTTTCTTCTTTAGCTACCATAGGTCTATGTACCAAATTTCAGATCCCTAAGTCCACTTGAAGCTGAGATAATAGAGAGTTATTAAATCCAAGATGGTGGCTGTAATTCAATATGGCGACCATATGTTGAAGTGAAAGTACCTTTAATTTTCTTCTTTAGCTACCACAAGTCTATGTACCAAATTTTAGATCTCTAGGTCCACTGGAAGCTGAGATAATAGAATGTGAATAAATCCAAGATGGCGGCTATAATTCAATATGGCGGCCATATATCGAAATAAAAATGGCCTTACTTTTCTATTTATGGTACACTCTATCTATGTACCAAATTTCAGATCTCTATGTCAATGGAAAGTAGGAGAATTACTGATGAATAAATCCAAGATGGCGGCTATAATTCAATATGGCGGACATATATCGAAATCAAAATGGCCGCATTTTTCTATTTATGGTACACTCTATCTATATACCAAATTTCAAATCTCTATGTCAATGGGAAGTAGGACAATTTTTGATCAGTCAGTCACTGTCACTCTTAGTTTTATATATTATACTCGCCGGTCTTGGCTGGCCTGCGGCCAGCCTTTGCCCGTCGAGTGGCCAGGTACTTGTATATATGAGGGGATATATGCCAGGTACTTGTATAGTAGTTGGTACTTGCAATATCTGGTAATGTTATAGGAGGTTGTGGAATGTTGTAGCCAGGTGGGTTAATTTGTCATTTATAGACTACGAATTATACAGTTATAATTCGCAGTCTATAAATGACCAAGTAAACAAACATTGCAAAGGTAAGAAAGCGATTGACATCTAGAGAAGCTGAGCTAGTATCTTAGGCTGTGGAGTTGAAGAGGATATTGAGTAAGGTGGGGCGACAGGAGAGACGGGAGGGGATGGGAAAGTCGGACATATTTCCTGTTCCAGTAAATATTTAATAACTTTGGTTCTAACCAACGTTTTTCGGCGAAACAAAGCCTTAAAAATACACCAAATGTTAGCACACATATAATAAATTTAATAATAAAAAAAAAAAAAAAACCAGCAACTTAATTGTAAAAACCGCTATATATAAACAGTTATTTTCCATTTTACCCCCTCAAAACTAAAAATAACACAAAATAGAACATAACAACAATTAATCTGCTATTCAAGAGCTTTTCAACGATATAAATCATATTATAATACTAACTTTAACATTTGTACCCATGTACTCTCAGGTACCAAGATTATATTTTTTTTAAAACAAACTATACAAAAGGGCATTAATTTAACTAATAAATAAATATAAATAAAAAAAACCCTAATAAAAAATAATTTAAACCCTTTAACCTACAACAAAATTATAAATCGGTACAAAAGTTCGTGTACAAATTTTTTAAAAAATAAACAAATAAAATAGCTTTAATGCACAAATCAAGTCCTTTCAAATGACATACGACACAATATTAAAAACCAAAAAAAGTGGTCCCGTGACACGGCACACGGGAAAAAGTTTACTCTCAAGTTCTAAGCAAGTAGGATGAACTAATGAAATAAAATATACTCAATTTAAAGAGCATTAGTGTGAGATTCAAGCGCCTCAATCAGAAATAAAATCGGTCAATAGTTATAGAAACTATGACCATTCGAAGACAAAAATGGAAAAAAATAAAAACAAAAAAAATCCAAAATGATCACCATTTAGGGTACAACCGATAAAAGTACGACAAAAAGTCATAGAAACAAAGTTGTAGATCTTTTAAAATCAGTTACCGCTGGTGCTATCTGTTTTCCAATACGAATTACCGTTTAGCTGCAATTAGCCCCAAAACAGCTTAAAAATCGAGTCGGCCATTTTTATTTTTTTAGGGGGGGAAGGAGTGGGAAAAGTAAACTTTTTATAATTATTTTGGTTCACAATATGGTCATTGCGCGTCGAATGGCGCAAACCTCAAGTCTCTAGCTCTTCTGGAAGTGGGCAAACATTAATGTCAGTGAGTGAGTCAGTTAGCCATGCGGCTTTATAGTATATAGATAGATAGCAGCTTCTTTAAGTAATGTATACATGTACATTTATATGCAGTATACATTTAATAGTATACATGCAACTCATTTCTCTCTAGAGTTACCCTTGTCGTTTACTATATTTATTGTAGACAAGGTAAAACACAGTTCATTTAGGTACAAATGTTCGATTATGGAATGAGCAATTACTATATTTACTGTAGAAAAACTATGATTACCGATATCAAACATTTCGACCACAGGAAAACATTATTTTTTTTTTTGTATTTTACACGCAATTGTAACACGACGCCACGGGGTAAATCAGTGGTAGCGTCGCCAGTGAGCCGTGTACAAAAATCTCTGTGATGGGAAAAGAGGAGAGAGGTACTTACTTAAAGAATACAATACACAAGTTAATTGGTTGGTAGATACGGGCCAAAAAGTATAATTGATCATAAAAAAAGTAAAATATAATATGGTTGAAAACATGGAACAAAAAGAATGTTTCCTCTCCAACTTACAATCAGTATATGTTAGAAATAATCGAAATGTAATTTAGTGTAAAAAAATAAGCAAAAACAAAGTTCGTAAGGCTTGAAGAGCAAAAAAAAAAAAAAGTTAACTAATAATCTAATGGATTGGCTAAATAGTCTCTCCACAACTAGCTAAATCGGTCTTAGGGACCCAATAAAATATTCAGCTAGTGCATTAAAAAGAAATAATAACTTTTTTTCTTAATAAGTTTTCCGGTTCCACGGGTAAATCCAACATATAGTCCATATAAAGGCTTACAGCCACGAATCACGCATTTACTTAACAAAGGCGCACAGCCACTAATCCGAAATACCAACTTAACAAAGGCACACAGCCACTAATCCGTAATAACAACTTAACAAAGGCGCATAGCCACGAATCAAAATTACTTAACAAAGGCTCACAGCCACTAATCCGAAATACCAACTTCACAAGGGCACACAGCCACGACCATTACTTACTCTCTCAACCTGACGATCTTCTTCACTCCCCGTCCTGGGGACGGCGGGCCATTATATACCTCGCGGCGGGTGCATGAGCGCGCACGAACATGCACGAGCGCACATGAACGCGCACGAGCAACCACAACAAGGCATACTTGCATAGGGCCCGGAATTGGGCCTCCTGAAAAATGTTGGCCTCCTGCTTACACAATGTAATCTCATTTGAATTATCAGAAATTTTAGGTGCGTTAACACCATTATGAATGTACGTTATTAATAATTTTCATTTAACTTATTATTCTTGTATTTATCATATATTATGATGATCATTTTAATTGAATCACTTAAATAATAATCAATAAAGAATAATATTGACTCACTATTTAAAATCACACATCATAAAATCCGATTTTGAATAATGGAATAAACTCATTTATGAATTCACGTACACGTGCATTTATATGTCTTTGGTACGTCTTCTCAATGCACAGAGAAATGCACCGGATTTATCTTGTTTAGATCTTTTCTTTATTTAAAAATAAAAATGTGATGAAATGTTTACTGTTTTCCTCGAGTAATAAAGATAAATAATGTTGCTTTCAAATTTCAACCCTAAAATTAGTTTTACTCATATTATTTTTAATGTTTGAAAAATATCTCAACTCTAAATTGTAAAAACTAAATATAGATTCATTTAAATTTTAAAGTTGAAATATTGCTACACACAACTGAAATATCGAAATGACTGTGAAACCCAAAAACACCATTAGGGGGTGTAACGAATCAGAGCTGAAAGTCTACTTAAAAAATACTTCTTACAAATATAACCTACTAGTAGCTAGTCTATTTTTATATAGCTAGGGTGTCTATTTTTGAACCATCGGTTGGCTTTTTCTTTTTTTTACAAAATATGCACCATATAAAAAAAAAATCTTTAAACATGTTTTGGTTTCTTCTACAAAGTATAACTTTAATTTTAACGATTTTTCGTTAATTTGTTAAACAAATAGACGGGGGGAGGGGCAGTACTTTTTTTTAAAGGCTCATAACCTAATGATGAATTGGTACAAAAGCGAAACCAAATATATTATATATTTGTACTCAGGATGGCTTCCTTTTTCATTTAACACATGAGGCATTTACATGAAAGAAAGTACAAACCCTTGTTCCCTTCCTAACTTTGTACGCATTTCTCCCATTCGGGTCATATCGATAAGTGGGCTCAAAGTTTTTCAGATTTTTTAAAAAAATCTATTTTTTTGTTTTCAAACAGCTCTGGGTCATACACCATTTAATAGGAAATTTCCTGCTCTTTCCAACGATTGTTCATTCATTATTCTAAGATTAATATATTTTGAGTTATTTCAGTTTTTTAAGGCAAAGGTCGGTTGTTTTTAACACAGTCTATTTTCGCTTATAGCTCCTACACTGTTGAGAATTGGACTATAGCTTATATGAACTTTTTTGCTCCAAATTACCTGTAGATATACCCCTTTTTCTATGGCTATCTGAAAATATAATATATATATATATATATATATATATATATATATATATATATATGAAAATGAAAATAGCTCCATTGATACTTCTTGCGAAGCAAAAGCCTCCCCTTAAGGGGGTAAAAGTTTTGTGGCAAGAAAATTTATGATTAGAAGAGGAATTGATGAACTGCTTTTTTTTGTTATTTACAATTTACTGTTTATATATATATATATATATATATATATATATATATATATATATATATATATATATATATATATATATATATATATATATATATATATATATATATATATATAATATATATATATATATTATATATATATATATATATATATATATATATATATATATATATACACATATATAATGGATGACACTAGGTAGTGTCGTTCCCTCAGCGGTACAAAGCATATAATAGGCATTTATAACCTGTAGGACGCCATTCACTAATTAGCATTATATCACACTGAGATTTATATCAGGATGCTGGGTGAACACTGAGCGTGGGCCCTTTGTTGGAGGAGAACCCGGATCCATTAGTTTAATTTAAAGTATGAGCTATGAACTACCAAAAACCCCTAGATTTACACATAAATTCCGTTTATATTTACCTTTTTTTGTAATTAATTCCATATTAATTCTAATCAAAATCTTAAGGTGGCGTGGTACTGATTTTGAAGACTGCATTGTGGTTCTCATATCAATATTTGTAAAGAAGATGGACGAAGATGATAGATAGTTTATACCAGGGGTGGGCACGTATTAGATCAATCAGAGTCCCATTCCGGGTTTTTTATATATATATTAAAGAGTTACACTATAATTATACGGGAGTCCCAGCTAATATGGAACAGCGAAATATCTCTGGAACCATGATAGATCCATGAAAGATGCGGCTTTCAGTGTTCATTAATGGCTATAAATGCGCTTCCAGAAAAAATGCTGAACATTTTCTATGTTCTGCATACGTGTGTGCAGTTTACATTTTTTTTATACTAGATTTGGATTTTATGGCTAAAAATAAGATTTTTTTTGTCTGTTGATTTTTTTTTAAATCCATTTGTTTAGCTGTAAAATGGGCTTAAAGTTTCAATTTTAGCAAGTTGGTTTTGCAAGGGCTCTCCTGATGGCAAACTAATGCTTGGAGCGAAAAAATTCCAAGAGTAAAAAATTCTTATTTTTAGCCATAGAATCCAAATCTAATCTAAAAAATATAACTTCCTATTCACTTTTTTTTAATTATATAAACTGCACTCACTTTGGCTGAATATAGTAAATGTTTAGCATTTATAGCAATTATCGAACCCTGAAAACTACATCTTTCTATCTATCATGGTTCCGTAGATATTTTGTTGTTCCATATTAGCTGGGACATCCTGTATAGTGTTAAATTCAGAAATTAAAATTTAATTTAATTAATATATTTGCATATTCTACACAAGTCCTAGTGCTATTTAAAGTACACATAACACAAAATACAATTAAGAGCGAGACAATGCAAATAATTACTTAAACATTTTAATAATTAAAATAAAATAAATGTTGAGCGAAGAACTTTGGTCAAATCTTGGAAACATTATGTACAATTTGTTAAATTAGCCCGCAGCAATTCTGTGAGATGATGATTGGTCAACTGAGGATACTTTGACTTTGAGCAATATGCTGTACCAAAAATTGAAATTAGACTGCAAGAACTTTCTTGACGTCTTGACATTTTGATTGTGGCACGAGTTACTAAAATTCAACTGTAGAAGTAGTTTGTGCTGCATTTGCAATGGCTGGTCCTCTTTCACCTCTGATAACTCATATTTCTTAGCCAATTTTGTAACAAGTATTATTTCAGAAATTGGAAATTTATCTTCAGTAATGTCACAAATAAATTGCTTTACAACAAATGCAAAATGTAAATTTCGAACTTTTCACTTTTGGAGCCGCACTTAACTCGCATTTGACCGCCTTTGGTATATGCTCACAACTTGTCCGAAACCTGAGTTCAAACACCGACATTATCTGCTCATAGTTCTGGGATTTCAAGTTGATTGGCCGATGGCACATCCTAAAATAACTTAATGACCCAATGTTTTGGAAAAAACAGGAAATTGCAGAAACGATAAAAAAAATTAATCAAGTTATTATACTCGTTTCTCATATTTTTAGCAAATATGAAGCAGCCATTCAAAAGGTATATAAGTTGAGCTTTGGTAGATTTAATATAATTAATTAACCTTAGTTGGTAATAGAAAACTATCAAATTGGCATTAAACCAAACTTATGGTTTTTTTTTATGGAGACCGTGAGAGGTATCATATGAAAGGGTACTTTGAGCTGATTACAAAAATATATAATTTTTTGGTTATAAGCTTTGATAAGGCGAGCGTAGGCGAGTTTGAAGTTGGTGTGAAAAGTGTCCCCCCTTCAATCTCGCTTATGTAAAGTGCTAAAATTCTGAAAAAAATTCCATTCTTTGACCAAAAGTAAAGAAACCATTTTTTGGAAATTTCGAAAAAAAAAAAAAAAAATTTTATTGACAAAATACGCTTTTTTCATAACTATGCTCTTTTGGATGTACTTTATATGTTTATAGCCCGATTCACTGGCAAAAAAATACTTTATTAGAAGTTTGTTTATGTGCTTTGAGAATATCAGACCCATAGGATAGTTCTAAGTAAGCTTTTTAGCATTTTAAAAAGCTACATCAATAGGGTACTACTTATACAATACTGTGTTGCCTACGGACCCTCGCTGTGTGCTGACTACCACACACTTGACTGTTTATTGCTATACGTACCTAATCAGCTAAAATTCTCATTATTTACCTTTAATATTTCTAGTCACTTTAAATACATTATTGATATATACTTATTAGTATATAGTGATATATACTTATTATTAGTGATGTATACTTATCAGAGTTTAAAAAATCCTCTTTTAGCCATATTTCTGTGTTTTGTGTCACTTCAATTCGTAATTAGAACTGAGCAGAGTTTAATTCTATATTTTTTAGATAACTTTTCATGTATCTTGTCACTCTAATTTATACACGTTGTCAGACAAACTGATCAGAATTTAATAATCTACTTTTTAGAAAACTTTATATCTTTCATGTCACTCTAATTCATAATTAGTATCCAAGTAACTGCTCAGAGTTTAAAAATCTCCTTTAGAGAACTTTCTGTTTCTAACACTCTATTGGATAATCAGTATCGAAATAACTGTTCAGAGTTTGATTATCAATCAAAAGATTTCTAAACAAGGGAGGATAATAAATGCACTCCTCCCCATCGGTTATATGAAATCCCATCGGAATACGGATTCATGCCATTTCCTACGCCTGTACCTATTTTTAGTAGCTCTTCTATCGTCTTTTATACTTTCTTTTTAATTTCCTAGTATACTAGTATCTATTACCAATTGTTATAATTATCTTGACAGTACTTGTTTAAATTATCTTTACACTATAACTTTTTATATCTATAATTAAATAATCAGTAACGAAAATTGCTAGTGGGAGTAAGTAGATCCACATTTGAATAACTTATGTTAGCTTTCTTGACATTAATTACTTATCACTAATCAGTAACATAGCAGCCCGTGGAAGGCTTAGGCCTGCCAAAGAGCTTATACATGTATAAACAGGGGGGGTCCAAAATTCGCCACCCCCCCCCCCTCTTAAATTTTGAACGGTTTGAGTTATATTAATGAAACTTGGGGGATCTGTACTATGGGAAGTTTGTTTTCATGCTATCGCGCACTAGGGACAACCACCATTTTTGTCCCTAGTCCACCCTACTTCAAAATTTTAAATTGGAGTGTAAATTTTTGATAGTAGATTTGGATTCTATGTTGAAAAATAATAAAATTTTACTTGTAACTTTTTTCTATCTCCAATATTTTGCCCCCAATAGAGGAACAAAGACAGAAAAATAATCCTCCCGAGAATAGTAAAAAAAAAAAAAATTGGTAGCGTTGTAAAATCTAAACAAGATAAATGAATGAAACTTAATTTTGGCAAAAATATTTGATGTAAAAAAAAAATTCAAGTAAAATTTTATTATTTTTCACCATAGAAACATGCTATCAAAAATATACAGTCCAATTAGAAATTTTGAATTTGGGTGGCCTAGAGGTAAAAAGGGTGGCTACCCCTAGTAATCGATAGTATGAAAAGGTACGGATCCCCCAAATTTCATTAACTTATCTCAAACCGTTCAAAATTTAAGGGGGGGGGGACTTTCGGACCACCCTGTATGCACTTGATGACAAAGGGTTGGTGTGTCACTACTTTAGCCATATAAACCGCATAATTGGCATTCGAAACTAGATGGAAATTAATACACTTAAGTAGGTATCCATTTATAGTGTGATACTGGGTGACCACCAAATGTAGAGCCCCTTAAAAGAACCGGGAATAGCAATGCGCTACCAGATATTCTAACTTATTTCACTAATTTTATTCTGAATGATAAAATAACATTTGTTGTATTTGATAATGCACCTTTGTAAAACTTTCTATAAGTATCCTCATTTTGGTAATCCAACTATTCAATGACAAGCTTAATAATCCACCTTATATAATCCATCTTGGAAAAGCTAAATAATTCATCTAGGATAACCTAATTAATTTAGAACGAATAGATTATTCACCTTGGACAATCTAATTTATAAAATCTTGGATAAGCTTAAAAAAATTCACCTTTAGTAATCCATCTTGGATAAGCTAATAATCCCTCTAGGATAGTCTAATTAATCTATGTTCTTTTAAATGTATTTGTGTTAAATATACACATGTTTTAATTGTACTAGTCTAATTGACGAGAAGATTAGGGTCGAGCTCTTTCTCAGTCTACTCTTAGACGTCCTCCCAAAATAAATTTAATGAGCAAAATTGATTGATTTATGTTTGGATTATAATAGCACTCTATACTCCACCTTGCAACTGTCTAGTTAATACTGATGCCGGGACTAATACAGTCTCTGTAATTTAATACTCTCGTAGAAAATAATTATAATTGACACTATGTTCTTGATTTACTGTATTATGCTAAAATAAAATATATAATAACTTGATAACATAAGATGGCGTTTGTACTCGAACCTAGGATCAGGTAGATTTAACAAGTTGTACCTTTGTAAATTGCTTTCATCATGCGCAATCCGCTTGAAAATGATCCCTGTAAATGGTTTTGAAACTTCGGGATTTGGAAGATCGAGATTTATTGATTTATAGATCTAGATCTATAGATTTATGAGACTCTAGCTACGGAAACTAACTCTATAAAATATGTACGGTATAATAGTTAGACTTCATCGGATGAAGATTCTGAAATGTGGAACGTTTTATAATTCTCACAGGCTCAGTATTAAGATGTTTTACTAGTACTTAGTATTAAGATTGAATTTACATTTAAGAGATAAAATAATGGAGTTCTAGGTGTTCCCGTTCTAGGTCTCACGTCATAGTCGATGTTGTTTCCATTGTTTCGCCTCCTGTTCTAGAGGCATCTTTAGGATGGTGCATGTTGTTTCCAACGTTTCGCCTCCTGTTCTAGAGGCATCTTTAGGATGGTGCATGTTGTTTCCATTGTTTCGCCTCCTGTTCTAGAGGCATCTTTAGGATGGTGCATGTTGTTTCCAACGTTTCGCCTCCTGTTCTAGAGGCATCTTTAGAATGGTGCATGTTGTTTCCAACGTTTCGCCTCCTGTTCTAGAGGCATCTTTAGGATGGTGCATGTTGTTTTTTGAAATTGTACGATTAAAAAACAACATGCACCACCCTAAAGATGCCTCTAGCACAAGAGGCGAAACGTCGGAAACAACATCCACTATAACGCGTTATCCACCGGAAGACCTAGACCTCCAATATGAAACCAACCGTGGTAGCCTAAGTACTAAGATAAAAGAATGTTATATAGTTTTAACTGTAGAATTTATTTCTTGCTCACAACTTCCTACGTCTCTGTTTATATGTGTCAAAAGATTATCGTTTTTTTTAAGTAAAAAGTACACTAGGTTATAATTTTTTTTTTTTACGGCTTTTAGTGGGAAGATGTCTTTATTTATTCTTAAAAAGCATATCGATTCCATTCATTGTCACTTTATTAACTTTGTATTTCCCAACATAAAGTTCATGGGCTTTCAAATGGAAATATCGAAAAAAAAAAATGGGAGAGTTAAAACAATGTCTTACTTATAGATATAATAAAAAATAAGAATAGAAAGGACCAGTCAATAATTAGAATCAAAACTGTGGTAAAAATTATACCTTGAATAAGGAAATAAATTTGTCTTAAGACATCGATAAACACACAATTTTTAATTTAACTTTGGACTGATCCTCCCTTTTAAATATATTATTATAGATATGTAATGTTTTATATATCTAATCTAATATTATTTTTAAAAGGGAGGATCAATTCAAATTAAAAAGCAAAATTTTGTGTTTATCGATGTCTTAGGAAAAATTTATTTCATTACTCAAGGTATTCAAGAAATTATTACTGAAGTAAAACGTGGTTTAAATTTTAATCTATATATAGTATTTATAAAAATAGTATTATGATAAATGTATTTTATCCATCTAATATATCACCTATAATAGCATCTGAAAAAGTTCAGGTGGAGAATCAAAATTAATTAAAACAAAAGTGTCCATGTGACGTTTAGTTTGAGACATGGCATAACTAACCCTAAACAAAATTCCTATCCCTCACTCTAGTTCCGTCCACTACCTTGTTTACACCTGGACCCATGTTTGACATGGGCACACCACACGAAACTTAAACACGACAAGATTGCAACTAACGCTACAAACTTTGACACAGACTTCTACACCATACAACTAAACTCAGCACACATAACAAATTACTCATTTATAACAACATAACTAAGCCCGTATGGTCACATGGGGTTGCACCAAGCGTTCCAACTTCTATCGTATCCAGTCCCTACAGTCCAAAATCCTAAGAAGAATAGTCCACGCTCCTTTCTATGTTTCTAACTTCACCCTTCACAACGACCTTAATGTCCCCTTCGTCCATGACCTAGCCATATCCCGATACCAATCCTTCCTTGACTCCATATCTCAACACTCCAATCCTTCAATTCACAACCTACCATTACCATTCATGGGCATTACCATTTCCGGGCGGAAATCCTCCTCGACGTCTAAAGAGACAATGGCCTTGTGATTTATTGAGCAATGCTTAACTTATAAATATATTTAATAATTCAAGCTAGTATCTGTGAGTACTGTTAATGGACAGTTACTCACTTCAAGTCAATCAAGTCATTGTAAAAACATACATCAATATTGCTTATAACATGAAAAATTATGTAGTTGTAATTTTATAAAAAAAAAAAAACTAAAAAAAATAATCGGCTGTTTAATGGTACTAGAATCTGTGAGTATTATTCACTCGAAGGTTCACACGAAAGATTAGAGTATTAGAAAACTCGAAGTAATCAGTTTAAGACTTATTCCTCTTTTCATTGCTTCGTAGCACTTTTAAGGGACTTATATTATCGTATGGCTCCTCATGTAATTCTCACAGGGAGAGTCACCCTAATTACTAACTCGTACACTCTGCTGGAACGTTACTGTTCACCCAGCATCTCAATAAATGGGTGGCTACTAAGATAGTCGATAAAAGTAGCGTCCAGTAGCACAGTAGTGGTGCAGGTGCGGCTGATAGGAATTGATTACACTCAGTTATCCTTACTCCTGTAATATGTAACAGTAAATAGACGTTCACAGGGATGCTTGAGCCACCTAAAGTATTAATTCTGTTCACTGTTCACCCAGCATCCAGCATCATTAAATAAATAGGTACTTTAATAGAAGTAGCCAAGCCACGTATATTTATAGATAATATTACTTTTATTTACATCATACTAGTTGTTTTATTACTCCGTCTGTTTGTTGAGGGCTCGTGTTTATTAAACAATCCAAGCCACATGTAACGCTGCAACATAATAACGCCAGTGTTGAAGATCTGTATATTCTAAGTATAACTTTACTGGTGGCCTTGCAACCACAAACCTTTAAAACCTAGAGAAAACTCTGACGGTTTTAAAATATCTCCCTTCGTTTCATTCTAACAATAAAATGTTTCAACCCATATTCTATGGATTTGAACAGTTTATAAATAGTACGCATTGGCTTCATAATATGTAGTAGTAGCAGAATTTTTAAAAGCCCACAAATTTTAATATCATATAAAACATAAGTTTCTATCGCGAAACAAATTGAAAAATTAGATTTTTCCATCATTTATTATTGTTAGCACTCTGGAAGTCAAAAACAAAAATTAACACAGTAAGATGTTTATATTTTCTGTACACCTGCTTTAGTCTATTTATATGTACATCTACTTTATTCTATTTAGTTTTTACTTTAGGCCACATTTTCTTCAGGTGCCCAATTTACGAGTATCAAATTACTCCCACTTCACCTTACAGGCAATGAACTGACTCACCATACTAACCTGGCCTCGCTACTTGGACCCACAACCAAGAACCAAGCCGCTAACAATTTTACTTTATTTTAAATATCCTAAAATTACTAGCTTTTCTTTTGGACCCATGAAATAATGTTTTAAGTTATATTTTGTTTAAGTGAATTTATTATCATTTTACTTTTGTTTTATAATTGCGTTACGTATAATATCAAGCAGTGTTATTTAACTTGGTCCGTAGGCTTCCGCGGGTAGATTCGTCATAAACAGCTTGGGTCTCCGGTGAAATCCGCGTCAGGAAGGGGTTGAAATCGTACGTTTCGCTTCCACTACTGGAAGCATCTTCAGGAGTGTGGTGCATCGTGGTGTTGACTCGAAGCAAACATATCCTGTGTTTGCTTGTTGTGTTGATTGTTATTTAATTTATATTTTTTGTTTAAAGATCTTTTATTTTGTTTATTTTAAGTAAATTGAAAAAAACAAACAATAATTATAAAATGAAATATTATAATATAATATATATTAACATAGTATATATATTAAAAAGGAAAAAATTGAACTATACATAAAAAACAAAAATTAGAGCTATGTGCTCCAATTTGTAATATGCTTCAGCTTTTATACAAATAAAAAAAATTCTATTCTATTTAGTTTCTACACCTGCATAATTACTCTTTTGACATGTAATGACAGGTAATCTTGAAGATGCCACAAGCAAAAACTTTATTATGACCCTTAGGGCCATATTTTTTTCCGAAGTGCAGTTAAAATATACAATTTT
Source organism: Gerris lacustris (assembly GCA_951217055.1). NCBI lineage: Eukaryota > Metazoa > Arthropoda > Insecta > Hemiptera > Gerridae > Gerris > Gerris lacustris. The sequence continues at coordinate 27,631,382 of OX578285.1, forward strand.
TGTAACAATAACACATTCTTTAATTTTCATGGCCGTTAAAGCGATGTATAACATACCATGCTGATTAAAAACTTAATCTTTAACCGTCCACCATATTGGCCCCCATTTTAAATTTATTAACGTTTTTTAATCATTATTCTTTTCCTACTCTTCAAGACCTTTAAAAGGATATATAACATGTCATGCAGACAAAAATCAATATTATATATCAATATTATACAAAAAACCCAATATTACACATTTTTTTTGCCGGCATTATGAAAACAAATATGGGAGCGTTAAAAAAAACCTATTCTTATATAATTTTAAAGCTCTTTTAGGTAGATAAGGAATATGTTAATTGTCCCCGAAAAAAATTACCTAGTAGCCATATTGAAAACAAATATGGCCCATATAAGAGGACAATTCTACCTGAGTTCTTTATGCGCTACATCACTAGTATCTTTCATTTCACTTGCTGAAGCATCTTCTACGATTATCTCAAACGTCTATTTACTGCTTATTTTTTTTTGTTTACAAGTCTTAAGTTTAGATTGTGTTAATATTTAGATTGATTTATAGGTCATATTTATAATAAAAAGGCTCATCCAATATCGTGTTTTTAAAGCACCTCAAAAACTTAATATTAGTTAGTATAAATAACACGTGAGATTTTGTGATTCAAATTGGTTTTGATAGTCAGCATTTTCAGGTAATCACGTACTAAATACAAATTTATCAAATTCTACTGTGAAAAAATACATGTATACTGTAAGTTCAGGTATAGAGTTTCCTGTAGGGTAGGGCTGGGCTAGTTGAGCAATTTTTTATATAATCTATAATAACTCCTAAACGGTACATCCGATTTACTTGATTCCTTCAACGTTTGATAAGTAATTTACCCTTCTTTAAATGTATTCAGAAAATAAAACTATTTCAGATCTGGTTAAGAAACTATTATCATTAATGCGAGAAACCTCCTACTTGCTCAACCTGCCCCATAGTAGGGGTAAGTTGAGCAAGGGCATGGGGCAAGTTGGGCAATGGAAAGAATAGGTTAATAGTGATGTGGAAATTGCTCAAAACTACAGTAATACTTCAGTTGATAATCAAATATATATTTTTTAAGTTCCATCTCTAATGTAGGTACAGAAACAACAGCAAACAAAAAAAAAAAAAAAAAGCTAAAGCAAATATAACACACTTTTACGACATAACTTATTATTTATCTTTAGATATGATTACACTCTTTGTACTTAAAATTATGCTTTATTATTAATTTTTAAGGATAAAAAAAATGTATATATAAAAATTCGAGGTTAGTAGGTAATTTCGAGGTTAGTAAGGTAAAAATATTGATGCAGGGTTTATCATCAGTCATCTTGTGAGATTCATTCGTTTTACGTTAAATTCTTTTTCAGTTGCGTTCATGCTCTTGTACCCGGCCATCACAGATTTTGCAGCTTCTCTTGACTGTTGACTCGTAGCAGAACCCCTTGACGTTTTTCTTTTATATGTCCACATCCTAAAATGAAATGCAAGACATTTAACTTTTTTTCTTTTTTTTAATAATTTAAAAATTATAAATACAATTATTATACAAATTGTAATTTCAAAGTATAAAAAGGCATACCTATTATAGCCGTCTGCCAGAGTCTGCTTAGTATTTGTAAAAATAAAAAATAAACCTTTAACTTTTTGTAGTAGTATAAGAGTGGGGCAAGTTGAGCAAGCCTGCCCAACTAGCCCCGACTAGACTTATAAGATAAAAAGTTAAGTTATGAAAAGAACGGGTAGACTTGGGACTAAATAAAAAACAACTTGCCCCTGTGCTCAACTAGCCCCGCCCTACCCTACGTGAAAAGTCCAAAAAAAAAAAAAAAAAAAAAAAAAAATATAACAATTTTCGAAGAAAAGTCACTCTTTATAGAATCTCTACTATAAAAAGATCTATAGTGTAACTTTTTGTTCAAAATGAAGCGCGAGAAACAGCACATAGTTTTTCTTATTTTAATTATAAATGATTAGACCTTTCCGGGGAGGTTAAGTCCAACTCCGATTATCATGAATGATCGAACCAAAATCCTCTCAATTTAGTAATCAATTAAAAACTTTTAGAGCATAATATTCCCTATTATGTGAGGGTAGAAGTCGGGGCGTAGAGCTAGTTACCAAGCAACGTGAAGATGTAGCCCCTAAGATGGCGAGCCCGTGGGGGGAAGCCTGAAGGCTCTCTTTACAACCCTATAGACTAGACTAGACTATAACATGCGACTACGAATTACCTCCTGCAACTTTCTAACTTCCTGGTAGCAGTGTAACTCTTTTCGACTTCCTTCGGGCCTACCAAGAGCGGTAGGGGAAGGCCCTACAGCTGGAGACTGGATTGCACACCTCCTATATATTTCTAACTCCTTGTTACACACGGTAACGTTTTTGGCATAGACTTTTAGTAACGCATTTCGATTTTATGTAGCAAAGCAAAGATATGAAAATGTCAAAAAGCTTGTGTGTCTAACGATAACTACCTAACCACCTCTAACTGGCGTAAAAATTAATAGTTTGTAACAAAGTTTGACACAAAGGTGCATCTCATTATTTGTGACAACGCTTTAGTTTTTGGATATCCCACATTTAATATTTTCAAAAATTAAGTGTGAAACATCCAAAAACATTGTGACAGTTGTCACAAATGCTGTGATGTGCCTGTGTGCTGAATTCCGTTCAAATCCAGTTATCGTTATTACCAACAAATGAAGCCCTTACACGCTCGTTCAATTTCAGAACTTACCGTAATATATATATATATATATATATATATATATATATATATATATATATATATATATATATATATATATATATATATATATATATATATATATATATATATATATATATATATATATAACTTCTTTATCATATGTATTTTTATATATTATAAGTGTTTGTTTACTGGTAAAATCCGCGACACGAAAGGTTTGAAGTCCTACGTTTCGCTTCTACTAAAAGCATTTTCAGGGGTGTGGTTGCATCGTAATGTTACCTCGATGCAACAACAAGAAAAAAACTGATTTAATTGGTTTGAACTTAGTCCATCGCGATGCCCTTCACCCTTTAAAATGCTTTTAGCCGTTGAAGCGAAACGTCAGACTTTAAACCAATCGTGACGCAGATTTCACCGAAAACCAAGACTCATAATGCGAGAGGATCCGCGGGATTACCTTTATTATTTTATTAGTGAAATATGAACAGATTATATTTATGTGCTGCGGCGACTAACTAGTTGCGTATTTCTACAGTAAGGTTAATACAGCTGAGTCAGAGACAAACTAACCCTGTGTCATTCATCTCATATACAGTTGTACAAGCCCTTTGGCCTAGGCCCTCCACAGAGTTTATTTTTTATGAACAGACCCGCGTCGTGCATTAACAATACAAGAACATAGATTTCGTGTGGGCCCCTATAAACAACATCCTCGCCACTGTATGTTATATAATTTTATTTATATTTATATACTCGTATATATAATCTAAATGTTTACCTAAACGTTTTTCTTTTATCCTAGTTATCAAAAAATTGTTTAATCTAACTCTTAGATGGAAACCGTCTCATCATATCCAGTTCCAGAACCTTATCTGGAAACACGACTCAGACACATTTTGTCGATACCATTTTTCATTTACAAAAGTAAACAGCTCTTAATGATTTTTTTGTTTCTTGTAGTCGTCTCTTTTTGTTTTCTCTTGTCTATTTCACTAATAGAACTGTTGTTGGGTTTTACACTAATGTTAGACAAGATGGGCATTACGCCAGTAGGGTGTTTGACTTGCTACTTTGGCAGGTGCCGAGACACTGTGGATTTGCCTAGCGCCCCAAACTAAATTCTTTGAAATGAATATGATACCTCTACCTCTCTTAGTGCTAACTGTAACGATTTTTTGAACTCTTTAAAAATCTTTATGACGTAATGGTTAGTTTTTTAAAGAGTCTGTTGTTGTCTACTGCACTATTTCTTGTTTGTCGACTTATCTATTCTAATAGCCTACATTCTTTTAATTGACCTTCTCCTAAGAATAATTATCTATGCATGTTATAATTGTGGAGTAGACGTAGGTGTATTTTACTTCTATAACATCTTTATTAACAAGTAAATATATATATTTAATTAATTATTTTCTTTTTCTCATTACTAATTTAGTTTAATGATTGTACTTGATAGAATGGCCGGTTACAAATCCACGAAATGAATAGTTTAAAGATAACACAACATGCCAACGTCGCAAACGAACTAATTTAAAAATGTACCTATTCTTATTTTTTTAAAAATCTTTATAATTAACTTACATTAATTAAGTGAACATAGATTATGTGTTGGTTTCCTTTCTTCAAAATTTATATATTAATAGTTATATCAGCTTAAACTTCTATTCTTACATGATTTCATGAACCTGATGTTGATACCAATTATTCCTTAATACATAGGTGAATATTTAAAGCTTCCAATATTATATGTTTTCCAAGTAAACCTTTCGATATAATGTTGATTTTAACTTTTCCGATAGAAGGTCGACTATGGTTATAAGTTCTTGATAAGTGATTTTTTGTGCCGAGCAAATTATCCTTCTAAGATTAGGTTGATATTAATTCTTCCCGATAGGTCTAATCATGATGAATATTTACAGCATCTAAAATTCTTGTTCTTACATGAATTCGCAAATCTGATAAATAGCCCTTCTGATAAAATGTTGTTATTAATACCTTTATTTGTCTATAATTATTTTTTATTGGTCATGATACTAATTTATTATTAATTAATTTTAACTAATTTTTTATTGATTAGATAAGATAAGAAACAAGTTATTCAATGTTAGTACTGTTTTCAAAACAATTAGCAACCCATACACACTTAAAACTTTAACACAAAGGAGGACATGGGGTAGAGGGGGGGGGGGGGGGGGGTGTCCTATGATCGTGGGGCCACTCTGCAGATTACTGATCAAGTACATATTTGTATTCATTAAGTTTTATTTGAAGAGGAATTTGGCAAAGTTTTTGGTAGATAAACGTAAATGAGAGACGCTCTTAATGAATGTATAGACTTTCCAATGTAAGGTCGATAATAATAAATTACATCTTGATCATTTATTAATTCTTACTATTTTATGATGATACTTTGATATTTATTTCTTTAGTGTGTTAAAATCTTCTGATTCACCAAATATCTTCAAACTCGGATAGTTTTTTTACTTAAATCGACTTAAGGTTTACCTAATAAGTTACTTTTAATTTCAGTTACAATGTAATAATAAAATATTGTTGTAAGTTGAAACTAGATTAATTTGGATGGAACTAGATTAAATTGGATAACAACCCAAATTTGGGGTAAGGAATTTTTTTTAATTTTTTTTAATTTTTTCCATATTAAGGGACCTCTTAACAGACATAATCCCCAGAAAAAAACCAAACAATTCCCCAAAAAAATAATTTGGGCAGTTAAGGGTTAAGTGAATAATGATTTATTGATTGTCAATATATGATAATTATATCTGTTTATTTACTGCCTTATTCCCGTTGTCTTGCACGATTCGAAATATCGTAGTCTTTTAAGTCATCTTGTGGTGACTCGTAGAGTGTAGGCCCTTACGAACTCCCCTAAGATATTTTTAACGTATAGAGCGAAACGTCTGGACATATTTTTACAAAGATTCGCTTCAATGTTTGCTTCCGTTAGGGCGCTATCACTAACGGAAGACCTAAAACATCATTGTACTTTTCATTTCTATTAACTAGTATGTAAGATTTAATTGAATATATAGTCAAATCTAATAATATTTTTTTCCTTTTTGTTTCAGCTGTCGACGAGCCTCGAGACAGGTAATTAATACTTTTATTATCTACTATATTATATAAACAATGTTACGAAGAATTTATTGGAAACGAAGTTCCCAATGGCACATTCTGAAAACGACCAAAATCACCGTCAAACCAAGAAGTCTACAGATGACCATAACTTGAGTAAAAGATTACCTAGTTAGTTGAAATTTGGTACACATTTTCATTTTACCAATGCCCAGGCTGAGTTCGATTAACAACGTTATCTGCTACGCGTTCACGCGCAACGCTCGTGTAAACGTAAGCTTCAAAATTAAAATTGGAATTCTAGGACGGGGAAAAAAATTCTAACTTCATCTATTTAATGAGACAAACAACTTTTTAAAATTTTTTTTTTTTAGTAAAACGAACACCGTCACTGCAATGAAGTGATAGAGATCGCTAAATTTATTAAAGTGGATCTAAACGTTTAAAATAAAGAAAACAACGTTTTTACCGATATCTTACGTTCTAACGTAACGATTTTAATAAAACTTCTTACACATCGTCTAAAATACAATTGAAACAGGCATGTAAAATTTCAACCTGATACAAACAGAAGTTTTTGGGTGTTGGCGATTTATATTTTTTATTATAATATTTTAATTGGAGTAATACCGGCGGAGTCTGAGATGACAGTTCTATTTTGTATTTACAACCATCTGCTTTAACTATAAATTCATCATTATTAACTTTTTTCTCAATATAAACTACATTATTTATTGAAAGACGCTCGCTTCAAAGATAATAAATAGCTTTTCTTGAAATTTTACCTTAACTCCGCTAGTACAAATAGTTAGTTACTTTTAATTTTGTCTCTTTTCTAACTCCACCATGTAAAATTAGTTAGTGTCGTATACTTTTTTTGGAACTGTGATTTTATAATTTATATTAATTTAATAAAAAGCGTAAGGAACTTCGTTCCTAACGGGTGTCCCGCGACACCACACGTATTCATGGTTTTAGCCCACAGAATAGTATCAATTGATAAAACTAAAACTTAAATAAATTAAATTTATTAGTAATTGAAAAATGACCTTGAATTGTAAAAATTCCTATTAACTTTATGATATTAGTATTTTTCTTCAAATCATTAATTTAACACTTTTTACCGGATTTAATAGGTTATAGAATTAATTCCATACTTATATGGAATTTTTTTCTATAATATTTTGAAAATTGCTTTAGTTTACCACGTTTTTATAAGTAAGCCTTCCTATAAGTTTCTTAAACGTAGCATCTGTGAGAACTAAAACGTACAAGAGAGTCTATAAAATAAATAATTTTTAAGTTTTTAGTACTATTCATAGTACGGAAAGTTTTTTAAATTTAAATTTAAATCAAATTATAATTATTATTAACAACGGGAGACAGACAAAGAAAAATAGACTCCAGCACCTTGATTTGGACCACGGGCCTCCTGTATTTCCAGTACAGATGCTGTTACCAACTAAGCTATACTGGAGAATAATTTCCTCTGTTGTTAACGATACCAAGTCCCGAATTAAGCTTTCAATTTTTCCACAAGTCTTGGGAATCGACATTTGCGAAAATAGAACTGGACCGAGAAACAAAGCTTATCATTATAAAGTACCCAATTAGTACCTGTACCTAGTACAATCAATTAGAAATTCAATTATTTAATCACTCCTAGTTCCATGTAATTAGGGTTTCGTTGGTAAAACCAAAAAAAGAAACCCTTATAGTTTCGTTCCTGTGTCTGTATGTCTGTCTCTCTGTACGGTTCCAATAACTTTTGAATCAAAAGAGATAAAAACATGAAACTTTCCAGTATTAAAAATCGTTTTGACGCGCACGCAGGAAAAATATAGAGAACTCAAAATTATCAGCTGTTCAAATTCAAAATGGCGAAGAATTCTCGTCACGCGAAAAAATATTTTTTTTTAAATTTTGAGTGGGTTATCAAATGTAAGGTATTGAAGAGTAGATTACAAATATATATACCACTTGTGGATAGTGTTTAATTTTCGGCGCCATTTTGTCAAAAAACATCAAAATTTTGCGTGTCCCCTCCCCCTTAAAATCGTATTTCCGCTCTTACTAAAAATATAGAAAAATATGCAAAATGTGCGGTCTGATGGGCCAATGAAAAAATAAGAATTGTAATTTGATCCGATTAACTGGGAATCCAATATGGCGGATAATTCATGTCACTCGAAAAAATTTATTTTTTTAAAATTTATTGAGGGGTATCAAATGAATGGTATTGAAGAGTAGATTACAAATATATATAACACTTGTGGATAGTGTTTTATTTTCTGCGCCATTTTGTCAACAAACATACAAATTTTGCCCCCCCCCCCCCCCCCCCCTTACACTAATTTTATTTTCACGATACCAACGAAACCCTTGTTACGTGAGACCACGCCTATCCAATTTATTATTTTTTTATATTATATTTTGAAAATTGCTTTTTTACCATCACTTTATAAGTAAGCCTTTCCTATAAGTATCTTAAACGTAGCATCTGTGAGAACTAAAACGTACTAGAGAATCTATCAAATATATAAGTAAAATCCTAGATATAATGTATCAAGAAATTATTAAAAGGCAAATTCAATGAGAAGTTAAGTTAATTTAATGAATAATTATCTAATTATCAGTATTTTTTTTTAAATCCAGTTTAGAATTGCTTCGTCATTTCACAAATCAATGCCAAATTACAATTCAACTCAAATTCATTGAACCCTGCATTTAGTTCTTATGGTACAGTTAACAAAGAGATCATTATGTAGTGAAAATATTTTTATTTTTTATTTTTTTTAAAAATACTAACGTATAGGTCACATAGACTAAATTCTACAAATTATAAATGACTTTATACAACCGCACTCAAAATATTTTCTAATTAGGAGAAAAAATAATTTTTGTAAAGCTATTTTTAAGAAGAAAAAAAAGTTTTTGGGTTTAGAGAAACTATCCATTCAGTAAAAACTCGTTCTAATATTTGACTAACAACTGGCTTCGATTTGTTAAATCCTTGCCAACAAACAACATTAATAAATTTCAGGGAAAAAAACAGTCTTATACTTTTAAATCTCAGGTTACATATAAATAAGTATTTTACGTTTTTGAATGTTATATTCACTTTTTTAATTTTTTTTTACTACATAATATTTACTTTAAATGTCTTGTAGATGTGTAAAGGAACATATCCCTTTGTCCATTGACCAAAATGTATATTTCAATGAAACACGAAGAAATATCCCTCAGCATTAAAAAAACAATTTTTTCGTGAGGTCAAACACTATAAATCACATTAAAAAATGATAAATAATTAAGATTTTCAACGCAAATGGGGGAAACCCATGCTGGTCTATTGTTGGTATTGTCAGGTGTTTAAACGAATCATAATTTCCTATCGATGTATCCATACATCGATTGGGTCCATATAGATTTTTCTGGAACATATACTCTACTCAACCAGAATTGCTTGAAAATGTCCCACTAAATATTGGAAGAAATGTTGTTTTCCAGCATTATGGTGCACCGACATACTTTAGATTTAATAGCCTAAATTATCTAAATGCACGTTTTCCAAATGGGTGGATCGGAAGAGGGGGAAATTCCAATTTCTTATGTCTTCACGTTCACCTGATATGACTTGAGTTGATTTTTGTAATTGGGGTCATATTAAATCACTAGTTTATGAGACACCGAATTATTTATGGAATGTAACTACTATAAATAACATATACTTAACTGTAATAGGATAAAATTAATAAATGTAAATGTTGTTTGGTATCTGACTTATTATTAAAGAGTTGGGGATGTTCCGCTCCTTGGACATATAACAAAAATTACCTATTAGTGATAAAACTCATATGATAGCTGGTAAAGGTAGGAAGGTTTTTTCTAAAATAGTATTGCCAGGCTCCCACTCTGAAAATATAATGTCACGGGCAAAATGTCGTCTCACCTTAGAGTTGGATTTGGGGCAAGTGTCCAAGTTACATAACTTTCCAAGGAAGGGTATCATATAAGTGGTCAATCCTCCTAAAGTTAATCAGTTCACGGTGATCAGTTAAGGAAATAATGTCCACTCAGGGCTGTCCTAAGATATTTGGCGCCCCTGGGCTACTACAAAAATGCGCCCCTCTCCATAAGAAAATACACGGAATGGCTGGAGGGAGCGGGGCATAGTTACAAAAGAAGTAGAAAACGTTATTACCTTTATAGACTAAACAAAAAAAAATTTTTAAGTCGATTATTGTCTAAGTTCCACAATAGTTATATTTTCTTTATTTTTCAATAAATGTACGTGTTAAAAATATAGACACTCCACAATAAAATTATTTCCTACATCGTCCTTATACGTTTCGCACAAGTTTGCAGCATTTTTTCTAATTGTGTCTTCATTTAAATTTTTTAAATTGACCAGAAACCCAAATATTGAGTAAATGTCATCATAGGCACACCTTCTCTTTTGTACTTCTGCTAGTAGTTTATCAATAATAGCATAATATATATTATTTTCGACCTAAAATTTATCTTCTTCCGATGAATTTTCGCGGTACTATTTTTTTGTGAAGTGATATACGAGTATTAGTTTAATCTATGATTTCTAATATTTCGCTCCAAAATAAAAACCTTATTTAAAAAAAAAAAAAAAACTTAAAATGTTTTAACACGTATATTTGTAACACGTGTATGATGGAAATAAATAATAATTATTATTATTATTAAAATGCTACCATAATAGCACTTTCCAGTGGGTTGAACTCATTTAACAACCCTCTCAGCTTCAACTTTTGTTGCAGGCTTCTGAAAATTCTCTTCCTATATTTTCTTCAAACCATCTCTAAAATTGTCATATAATACTAATATAACACCAATAAAAATTGCCGCCCTCTAAAGGCTTGCGCCCCAGAGATATAGCCCATTTAGCCCTATAGTCAGGGTGGCCCTGTGTCCACTTACACGGGTTTTAATAATCTAATGTACTAATCTAGCTATCTTGAATATAAATTTATGTATAGCGATAAACTGGAGGGTTTTGTGACTGGTAGGTCGGCCAAGTCATAAATGTGTTATAAATATCGAGGTCCAATGTCATCATCTGTTTCGACTCGAGAGACAGTGACATGCTGCACACACTGCCAGGTGTGTGAAGTGTGAAGGTGTCGGGTCCCACGATGTGTTATAGCCGAAGCTGTCAATCCAAACGTAATATAACTGTGTCACCTTGGCCATCAATAGAATATTTAAAATTAGATTTTTAAATTTTGCATATGGATCACAGCAAATTCTCAAAATTTTTGACTCTCTTTTGGCATTACAAGTTGTTAAAATCGAGCTCTAATAGATTGAGAAATATTAGTCAAATTACAGTGGGGCATTTTCAAGCTTCATTTTATTAGTTATTTAGTGGGACATTTTCAAGCAATTCTGGTTGAATAGAGTAAATGTTTCAGAAAAATCTATACACATGACCATCTTAATCGTGCAGGCAGTAAATACGGTTCCACTACATAATTGTCAACAATCCTAGCCCAAATATTATCAGAAAACGTACATCGATGATGTGATCTGTGAACGGCGAGAGGATTTTCTTGGCTCAAAATGTGACTTGAGTGTATACTAGGTGATAATAAAGAATTTCTGTACACTAGTTTATTAATGAAAAATGTTTATTTAAGTGTCCTCCATCATATTTCTAAAAATTAGGAATAGTTATTTTGTGACACCCTGTATATCTCCTTTAGCCTTATTTGAAATGAAAAGAAGGCGCCGAGGGTGCAGCAACTAACAGTAGCACAATATAAATAGTAATAGTCAGGAGGCGGAGTAGATGGCCAGAACCGAACAACTGAGCTATTGTAACCCATCTATTTATACATACCGGAACAATCCTTCTCCCCGACACTGTGACCCCGTAATTCACTTACTGGCTCCCCTAAATTTTCTTGATCAACTTTCTACAGGTGTAAAAATGCTTTTTAGTTTTTCCTCATATGTATACATTTATTATTTCATTGACTTATTCAACTTTTCTCATTATTTAAAAAACGAAATTATTCGATTGAATTTGCGGAGGTGTGTCAAGGAGAAACATTTTTATTTAGCACTTATTTACCTTAGCGGTAACTAAATAATAACTATCATTGTACCCAAGATTTTACAATTTTATTGAGGAGTAAAGGTGAAGTTAGTTTATATTTTATTAATTATGATTATTATTATTATGTGATAGGTATATTCTTTTCCGCATAATAATAATTATTATTATTTGAGACAATTGATGATTAATGTTTATTAAGATAATATTATTAATATAAAAAAATTACTTTTAACATGACGTCATTTTTTACAATTGGGTATTTTAGACAGTTAATGTTTTGTATTATCCTGTTATGTTTTGTCGAAATGTAACTTTCAAAGTGTAAGTTTTTAAATGAATTGTAATTTTTTACTAGCAAAATATGCCTATATAGGGTCCCACCTAACACGATCCAATCTCCGGAATCTGTAGGAAGTAAGACACGGTTTGCTAGGTTCTAACCTAAAGGGCGCTTACAGCTAAAATGCTCTGCAGCACAGCAGTACTTAAAACATGAAGAAGTTAAGGCTAGAGTTAGATTCTATGGTTTAAAATAAGAACTTTTTACTCATGGCATTGTTCATCCAAGCATTGAAGTTTCAAAATATGAGTTTTTAACTTAAGTTTTACGGGTAAAATAATAGATCAAAGAAAAAAATAAATAAAAAGAACTTATTTTTAGCCATAAAATCGAAATCCATTCTTTAAAGTATTAATTACAAGCAACTTGTTTCTCATTTTCGTGCTGTACTGTGTACGTTTTTAACAAAATAAGTTGCTTATAAGGTATACTTTTAATAGATGTAGATTTAATGTCTCAAAATAAGATATATTTATTCTTGACATTTTTCCTAAACCCATTATTTTAGTTGTAAAACCGAGTTAAAAACTCAAATTCTTAAACTTTAGAACTTTCTATGCCAAGAGTAAAAAGTTATTATTTTAAGCCATATAATCTAAATCCAGTCTTTAAAATATCTTCCAGTCCACCTTTTTCTTAATTTAAGTACTGCAGCTGAGCACTTTAGTGCTCAAAGTGCTTAGCATTATTTCTGTAGGCGCATTTTAAGTTGACATAGAACCACGCAAACCGCGTCTTTCTGTTAGCAGTTGTTCCGGAGGTATTGAGTGGTTTATGTTGGGTGGACACGGACACGTTGTATAAATATAATATAGGAGACAAAATAGTTAGTTTTCTTATCATAAAATAATGTTTTTGTTGCAATTTCTTACAAACTTTATGTGTGTCTTAAAAAATGAAGGGACAAAAATATTTAGTCGCCTTGGAGGGGGGCCTCAAAAAAAATCTAGCACACAGGCCTCTGGCCTCTAAAATCTAAGCTCTAGTTACGTCTCTGCTTCGTGGACCTAGGGCTGCAACGAAAGATTTCTACCTTACCTGAATTTTGGGCCATGCTTTTCAATTTTCCTCATTTCTTTCTCCATCGTCCTTTTCCATGTTGTTCTGGTTATTGGACTGTGTTGGATGTGACCATGTTGGACTGTCAGGTTATTTTTTCCCCTATGGGTTCCTTCCAAAACCTGTTGACAGTGTTATTTTCAGTCCTTCTGAGGGTCAATCCGATCCAGTCATACTTCCTTAATTTTGCAGTCTTCCGGCACTTCCTCCTAAGTTATAAGTTGAACAATCTTTACTGGCCGGTGGACGTTGAGCGTTCTTCTGAGGCAGTTGTTGTTGAGGACTTGTAACTTGTTTGTGACGGTTCTTTTTGCTTTCTCTGTTGGGCACCCGACAAAGCAGCATGTTATTATAATATTGTTTTTGTTTGTGATTTCAGGCAAATCGATGGGATCGCTCCGACATTTTCGAAAAAGCCCTCAATCCGCCAGGAGGAAGAGGGTAAGAGGTTGCTTTTTGAATGCAGGGTACAAGCGGACCCCAAGCCTACTGTTGTTTGGTCTCATAGTGGCAAAGAAGTAAAAGACGATTCTAGACATAAGGTAAATTATTTATTCTTCTTATTTTTAGGTAAGAGAACCTTAGACGATTAAAATTTTTGGGTAATATTTAAGATTACTCAATTTAATAGAACATCTGTAAGTTAGATTGGAAGATCTTTTGAAAGTAGAAAAGTGTTTTCAGTACTATTAGACTTGGGCAATAATATTGATCGCCTAGGGGCCCCTTTAGAAACAATTGCACAATGAGAGGTCACATAATGTTATACAATTTTTAAGTTTTTGGTAGTTTTCATACTACGGAAAGTTAAATTTTAATTTAAATCAAATTATAATTATTATTAACTACGGGAAACAGACAGTGAAAAATACACTCCTGTGCCGGGATTTGAACCACGGGCCTCTATATTTCCAGTATAGAGCTCTTCCATCTAAGCTACGCAGGAGAATGATTTTTCACTACCGTAATCGATAACTAGTCCCGAATCCAAGCTTTCAATATTCATATACATTTAGACAGTCAATATTTATGACATTAGAACTAAACCAAGAATTAACGCTTATAATATATTTATTTATAGTATTTTTCTGCAATATATAATATATATATTGCTTATAGTATTTTTCACTGTCTGTTTCCCGTAGTTAATAATAATTATAATTTGATTTAAATTATAATGTTATACTTAATAAGAGAAATTTTGCTGACTTAAATGAATGTAATGTATATCAGTGTATATGTATGTATGATTTGGTAATAAATGGATTGATCTATCCCGAATCTCTTCCATATTTTGTCTAATTCAATCTGAGCATTTCTTGCAATTCCATAATATATACGGTATCTCCGAAAGATATGGCCAGATTTCGGGTTTTCGAGATATTCGCAAAAAACATTGAATCTTGTAGAGTTTTTAGACTTTTATCCTTACTTTCTTCTTACCATAAAAAATCTTCGAACAACCTTGCTCAGCATCGAATTCTGCGTCAAATGTGACCACTCCCCGCTCTGTCCAACAAAACCCCAATTTTCATCATTTTTAGGTTCCGTTGGCAAAACCAAGGACACTTATATTTTCCTGCGTTTGTCTTTCTGTCCGTCTGTCTGTCACCTGCTCTCACGGTGACACCTTTCATCCGATCACTTTGAAATTTGGCATATATGTGTATGGTACCTACCCACACATTTTAAAAATATAGCGACTTAAGGAAAAAATAAGGGTAAAAAAACTTAAGGGTTAAAAAATAATTGTTTTTTGGAGACCGTGTGGGGTATCATATGAAAGGGTACGTCGAGCTGATTACAAAAATATATAATTTTTTGGTTATAAGCTTTGATAAGGCTAGCGTAGGCGAGTTTGAAGTTGGTGTGAAAAGTGTCCCCCCCCCCCTTCTATCTCGCTTATGTAAAGTGCGAAAATTATGAAAAAATTCCTGAACAATCTTTGACCAAAAGTAAAGATATCACTTTTTGGGAAATTTCGTTATTTTATTGACAAAATACGTTTTGTTTAATATTTATGCTCTTTTCGATGTATTTATAGGTTTATAGTCCAGTTCACTGTCAAAAAATACTTTATCAGAAGTTTGTTTATGTGTTTTGAGAATATCAGACCCATAGGATAGTTCAAAATAGGCTTTTTAGCATTTTAAAAAGCACCATCAATAGGTACTACTTATATAATGCAGTTTTGCCTACGGACCCTCGCTGTGAGCTGACTAGCACACACCTGACGCGTTTATTTTCTCTTCGATGCTCTATTTTCATAAATTAAATGTCTGTTAGCGTAACAATACTCAGAATGTGTAAATAAGTAACAGAGGCGTAGAACTTTGAAATCTTGCTGATCATCAGGGCTTTGTTGTAATGAGCTTAAATAAGTCTCATTCGACGAAAAATTCGATGTTCTACAAGGTTTGCTTTAAGGCGTTTTACAGTGAGAAGCATAGTTTTTGAGAATTTCAAGGATGAACGTTAAAATATTAAATCTTAAAAATTCAAATGAATAATCTAACAATTCTTGCATCATTAAGAGAAGCTGCTGATGTTAAAGCTGTCAATTACCACAGTGTTTTAATTTAAGAAGTAGACTTTAGATACAATTTCTAAAAACATATCTACTGCTAATAGTCCTTAATAAAATCTTTATTGATATTTATCATTCGTCGAAGGTGATACTTCTTTACCTTATGCAATTACTCTGTGCATCTAAAATCTAATGCCCAAACAGATAGTCCGCAATCCATAGTGTACTTGGATGGTGGAACAGAAGGCGCACTGCCCACTGCAGCAGGCCGCCTTCTGTAGACGAGGATGATGCAATGCTGAAGACCACAAAGTAAGCTTCCTGTTTGACTAGGGCATTTATAAAATGGAAAGCAACCCAATACTGACATTAGTATGTTAAAACACAGAAGCAATTGCATCTAAATTCCATAAAGAGATTAATAATGGTTATTACTAAAGCAGATTTTCTGGACTTATTTATATAAGAAAGATTTTCTGGACTTATTTATATGGATATATATATATATATATATGGTTGCAAATACCAAAGCCAAACATAGCCTTATAATCTGCATAATTTTTTGTGCAATTGAAGAATTTATTTTCCTTGCTTGTAGTGTAATGTCTAATGTCTAAATGTTTATAGTAAACAAATGATCTACTAATCTGCTGCAAAACAAAAGTAGTACTTATATTATTTTCTTACCCCGTCACAAAAGCTGACTCTTTGAAAAAGATGTTAAAAGATTTGTTTGACGCTTTTAATGACGTGTTTAGATCCTATTTTACCTTATTTTATTATTGAAATCTAACTCTCTTACAATGTGTACAAAACATATTATGTGAAATCAAATCAATGTAATTTTTACTTATAAACCGTCACAAAGAATTCGGTTAAAGAATCAGTAACCAATTGATTAATCTAATTCCAAACAATTGTACATTACTTATGAATTTCCAGTTTTATATAAATAATTAAATCCTAATGGCAATTTTATAAAAATTGATCAAATTCTATTAGAAAATTTCAATGTCATTGAATTTTTTATTTTAATAATTTTTAAAAGTTGGCAATCAACCAATTCTTATTCATGTATTATTTTAAGTTTAATTTTTTGTGTCTTTCTGTTAAGAAATTGTAGAAATAAACTATGAATCATAACAATGGAATCAGAGATAAGTCTAGAATGTGTTAGAGAAAAACATCAAATGTTGCCAACCTAAGATCCTATATCAAATATATACACTAGTTTTTTGTATAAGTAACTCATATTTTAATTTCTATTTATAAATATAAAACCAGTGTTGTTTTACTTTAAAAAAAATTAAATATAATTAGTTTAAATAAATCAACGTCAATTAAAATTATTGTGCAACACTGCTTCGTAATTATTTTTGAGTTGTGAATTTATTGTTATTTACGGCACACACACACACACACACACACACACACACACACACACACACACACACACACACACACATATATATATATATATATATATATATATATATATATATATATATATATATATATATATATATATATATATATATATATATATATATATATATATATATATATATATATATAGTATATACATACACACACACACACACACACATATATATATATTATATTGTATAAATCAAAGTGTTATTAAATAAGGGATATAGATATTTATATGCCTACACGTATACTCATTATTCTAGTTAAACAAGTATTATTATTAATTTTGTGATTATTTATATGCACTTTTCATTAGTTTATTTAAAGTGCAAAATAATTATTACAGATGAGGTAATAGTACATTACGCGTCGAGTGCGGAAAGTAGCATTTTGCATGCGAGTGTGGAGTTTGCACCCGAGCAAGAGCGAGGGTGGTAAAACCACACGAGCAATGCAAAATGCCGTTTTCGCACGAGTTGCGTACCGTACTTTATCTACGATTGTTAGATTTAAATAATAAATACAGAAAAAAAATAAACTTCCAGAATTCAAGTTCGTATTTCTCTTTTGATAAAGATCACATTAATTCATTAGTTGTATTTTGTGCCGAATTATTTCGGGAGGCGTATTATTCTCCTCATATTCGTCATAATCATTAAAATCACTCATTGATTTTCACAAAAAACTCGATATAAAAGTTACTTTAATTAAACAAACAGCAAATTAGTCTTGTTAAATGTAAACAAACTCGCTAATCGTGCGTAAAGCTGAAGAATTCCTATTCTTTACCGCGTGGTAAAGAAGAGGAATTCTTCAGAACTATGAGACGCGCATGCGCAATGAATACAAGTACGTAAATAATCACTTTCTACTCATCTAAACAGAGATATAATGTTTATATGTCGTATCAATCTTAGATAAACATAATTTAACATAAAAACCTTTTACAAACTTGTAGTTAAGAAGTGTTGTAGGGATTCTGTCCGTTTGTAAACTTTCTTAGAACGCCCTTGGTATAAGAAATAAATATATCTTCTATTAAAACACATAACGTGTTTTAATCGAATATGATTTCAGAAAAGGTTGTTAAATAGTATTTTTAGGTTTTTGTAAATAATTACCTTATGTTAGTACACTCAAATGCCATAAAATATGCATAGAGTATGACTTGAAAGCGTGCTAAACATAACGTCCCTAATAATGAACACAGTTAAAATGCTAACTGTTAAGTCGTAACCTTAGTTTTATGAGTATTTACTTTGAAATACCATAAAAATATTTACAGTCTAATTTAAAGAAAAACAAAACGTGTATTTTAATACTTGCTAAAACATGTTAAATGCTTATATCGACGTGTTAAAATGTAATCTTAAATTTTATGATTACAATACCTTTTATTTATTTAATTCTATGAATGTATGTCTAAGCTCTTAGAGGTAATAAAGCAATAGACGTTAGCTTCTCTTTTTGCTATTTTTCACCTCTCCTTGAGCCATCTTCACCCCTTTATTAATCTACTTCCTGGCATTTAACAAATATGTACTTATATAATGTGACAATTACAATAAATTTAAATTAAATTGGCACCCCTTGTTTTATTAATTAAGCAATAGCTTAATTAATCAACGTTTTGCAACTATCTACTAAATATATCTTTATCAAGGCATTAAACATAAATTATATTCTCTGCTGTTTATTTGATCAAAAGTATTATGAGAATTATTTATTATGTTATTCCTAAATATACCAGCTCCAATCTATTATTTATAGTTATTCCGAAAAATATGTATGTACCGAAACCTGCGGGTTAATCATTAAAGCGCAGTAGCAAATCGCATGTGAACTTACGACCCCTTTTTTTTAATTCTGGGGGGCTGTTGCACTCGTAGACGCAGGCCACTTAGGTGGGCCCATAGAACAAACCCGGGTTAGGGACCGAAATCTTCACCCTCTCGTGTGAAGATATGGTCGTTAACCAAGACTTCCCTCCTAGTTATATTGCAACCAAGAGTGTCATTATCATGGTTTCCAGGCCGAAACCTGGTGGTGCCATTCTTTCGAGGAGCTTCCCATTTGTTTAAACTTTAAACAATGCTGGGTGGACATTGAGTGGAGGGCCCGGTCCGGGAATCGAACCCAGAGCTGTGGTCAGAAGTGGTCACCCATCCATCTACTGACCCTGCTCGAGGCTGCTTAACTTGCCTTATCGCAAGGCGAGCGCTCTAGCCTCCGAGCCACCCAGGCCCCCTACGACCACTTTAGTATGTCATTTATTCATTGATGTTGACTGTTGACCAATTAAAGTGGTCGAAATCTGACTGGATTAAACAATACTTATTGTGGTTTTTACATACTGAACAACACCGTACCAAGATTATTTTTATTTTTAATTATGATTTTTTTTTTTTTTTTTTAATTTTTCAGTTAATACTGGAAAGTGACGGACATTCCTATTTTGCTACATTAGAAATAAAGAACGTGACTGTGGAGGATGCGGGTAAATATAAGGTGACTGCTAAGAACGAATTGGGAGAGAGTAACGCTACTATCAGCCTCAACTTTGACAGTGAGTACAATTTTATCAATTCTTATCTATAGTTGACAGCTTCTTATTCAAATAACTTTAAAGCCGTTTTCCGTTTCTTCTTTTATTTTTTTGACTTGATAATGCAAATAATTCAATAAAATGTAGCGGCTTAGTTTTGCTTCTGCGAAAAATGTAAATACAATAATAAAGTCTCTATAGCAGTAACGGATCTAGGACGGGGGGGGGGGGGGGGGGGGCGGGGCAACCCCGGGCGCCAGGTTAGAGGGGGCGCCAAGCTGGCCAAAGGTTTTTGTTTTTTTACTAAAAACAGATTTTTGCAAAAAGAAAAAGTGTAAAGAGTCGCCCAGGAGAGTCCTAGAGAGGAAGCCGAGGCGCGCGAATTATTAAAACTGTTGCTGATTTTATTATCATTTTTAATTTATTGAGACATGTTAGTTTTGAAAAGGTTAGTACTGCGCATAAATCTCTCTCTAAAAGAAAGAAAGACGCTCATTTCAAAGTCGATTGAAAGAATCGGGTAAAGGGTGTCATAAGAACAACAGGAATTAGAGAGGGCGCCGAGAATCAAAAATATTTGGAAACCAATGTGAGTAAATCCAGTAATTAATGTAATATATATAATATTAATATATTCGCTAATTTGCTTGGTGTTTAGCTGTTATTGTTATAGTTTTATATCAGCAAGGGGGCCGACGATCGAAAAAGTTTGGAAAATAATGTAAATTGAACGTTAACCCGTTCAATTTACATTACACTTTTTAAAGTCGACTAAATGAATTTGACAAAGGGCGCCTTTGGAGCCACAGGAATGAGCAAGGGCGCCGAGAAGTAACAAATGTTTAAGTAATCATGAATACCTATTTTCCCTTTTACACATGTATTGGGGCTTACGATTTTTTAATTCTAATTTTTGATTTTTGATTTTTTACTGAGGATTCACAAAGTAAAGAAATATTATGTTATTCTGTATGTTAGGGGAGGGTATTTGGTGTAGGAGAACGTGGTTTGGAGGTATAGAGGTGTCTGTGGTAAAACAGAAAAACTGTATAAAGTTGAGGAGATTAGAATATCACAAGGAGGATTTTATCACAAGATAATTATACGCACAGAGGATAAGGATTAAAATGATAAGACTGCAGTTACTGAAGCTAAGACCAAAGCTCAAGGCCTTAACATAGATCGTCTGTTTAATGAGGTGCGTAAGCTAAAAATGAAATGGATGGCTGATGAAGTTTGCAAAGATGGAAGAGGATTTGCGCCTTACTGGATTTTGGATTTGTGCCTTAGACACAACACATTTGCAAGCGATAACACATAAGGACATCAAGATTCGCGCAAAGGAGCTTGCAAATTTCTGAAAAAGAATATCTCGATAAGAAGGAATTGATAGTTGAAATCAGTAGTTTCAAATATCAAGCACTCGATTTGGCACCAAATATAGGCAGAGCAACACCTATTAAACTTATAAGAGAAATATTTAAAAGTGGCCTTCAAGATGGATATCTCAATGTAACAACGGCACTTAAAATATTTCCTACTATGCCTGTTTCAGTTGCTTCCAACAAAAGGAGCTTCATGAAGCGAACCTAGCAATACAGCCACGCCTATTAAATCGATGTATAATTAATATTCATATCAAACCCGAGTTAGCTTCTAAGTTCTCGTATGATCATATTATTATGCTTTTCGTGGCCAAATAAGCTCGAATAATTAAGTTTTAAATTTTAGTACAATTGTTTTATTAGGTTTAATTGGATGTTTTTATTCTTTACATGTACTAAAATTACATAATATGAGGAGTTAACGTATTTATAAAAAAAAACATAATTATTAATAAAAAAATAAATAAATAAATAAAATATAAAAACCATAAGGGGGGGGGGGGGGGGCACCAAATATCATTCTTGCCCCGGGCGCCGGATAGCCTAGATCCGTTACTGCTCTATGGTGCTAAAAAGTTACTAAAACTAGAAATCTGTGAGCAATATCAAG
This sequence comes from Gerris lacustris, assembly GCA_951217055.1. Classification (NCBI taxonomy): domain Eukaryota; kingdom Metazoa; phylum Arthropoda; class Insecta; order Hemiptera; family Gerridae; genus Gerris; species Gerris lacustris. Next base: position 27,653,215 of record OX578285.1, read on the forward strand.
ACAACATATTCTCGCGGGATTATTAATCATTGTTATACTCAATGTATGCTCCAAAAATATTTCCGCTTATGTAAAATTTACAAAAACGATTCTGGGGGTTGGCCTTGCCAGTAGCCCTTTACGAATATCAATAATGCCATTTATACAGCTGATGTGGTAACTCGCTAATCCCGTGTCATCCATTAAATATAAGTGAAAACTGTTTAACACGAAAACGCTTAACATCAAAATTTGGTTAACACTAAATAATAGATACTGCTGTCCTGGCAAAATACTAGTTATTTTCATACTTTTTCCTCTTTACACAGAACAAAAAATCGGTTAACACGAAAAAATTTCGCTTCTCGGAACGAACAAAATATATACACCTTATTTAAGCCTGCGAGAATGTAGAGGAGTCTGAAATAAAAATGAGGCACTGAGACACCCAGGCGAGAAGGTGATGAGACTCCCAGGCGAGAGGGTGATGAGACACCTAGGCGAGGGGGTGATGAGACTCCCAGGCGAGAGGGTGATGAGACTCCCAGGCGAGAGGTGAGACACCCAGGCGAGAGGGTGATGAGACTCCCAGGCGAGAGGTGAGACACCCAGGCGAGAGGTGAGACACCCAGGCGAGAGGGTGATGAGACAGACAGGCGAGAGGTTGATGAGACACCCAGGCGAGGGGGTGATGAGACTCCCAGGCGAGAGGGTGATGAGACACCCTTGTGCTTTGAAATGCCGAAGGGAGAGCCAGTGAGAAGAGACGGTTATGCTTATGTAAACAAATTTAATCTGACTTAACCTAGTAATTCTCGTATATGAGTAATGGATGGCTGAAGAGGTAATAGGTTCAATGAGGTATCAATGTTTATTTGTTTTGTTTCGACATCATCCTTCTATATTCACAATAATCTATATTCCTTGAGCTATGGGATCGTACTCTATGGTCATACTGATCTTCAAGATCTTCTAATACTGCAGAAAAAAGCACTTAGGATAATAGTTGGAGCAAAAAGGAGAGACTCGTGTAAAGAAATATTTAAAGCAGAAAGAGCAATGACGGTCATAAATTTGTATATTTATAATTCTTTACTCTACATGAAGCTAAACATTGGAGATTTTCAAAGTAATGGAGACTTTCACACGTACAATACAAGAGGGAAAGATAAGTTGGCTGTACCACAGAGCAGACTAGCAAAACTACAAGTCGGTCACAAATCACTAGGCGTAAAAATGTTTAATAAGCTGAACAAAGAGACATCTGAGTTGCCATTTTTACAGTTTAAACAGAAAGTTAAAGAGCTTTTACATAACAATGTGTTTTATAGTGTAACGGAATTTTTGGACTCAAAAATTTAGTTAAAAATATTTGACGTATCCTAATGTTTGCGTGAGAAAACCTAATGGACTAAAAATTCTTATTCAAATTCTTATTCTTATTCTTATTCTTATTCATCTTCTGTCATGGTTTTAATTATATACCATTCATCATTGAGCCGTATAATTTAAATAAAAAAACTGTCTCCTGTTCAAAACTGTTGAAAATTTAAATATGTACAAATTATTTTGTTAAAATTTAAAATTACACTCACAATAACTGTAACATTAAAAATAAGAACACACATTTTCTTATTATTGAGTGACGTAAAATGTGAATGTGATAATGTTTATCTAAACAACCCCCATTTGTGACACCGGTTTCTGTTTAACTCTGTGAATTACACTTATCTCCAAAAAATTGACTTTTTTCATACTTAGAATTATCGCACGCATATTTTAAGGATTATAAAGATACATTTTGTCAGTAAGTTTTCAAATTTGAAATTACATAATTTGAAAATAATCATGAGATACCAAACCAATCTTGCCTTATTACTCAATTTGCCTATCAACATCATCACGTATTTCTAAAAATATAATGACGTAAAGATTTAAACTTTCATTTCAATTTTAGTTCATTTCATTGATTTTACATATTTTTTATTATTATTACTATATATATATATTTTTTTTAATTTAACTTAAAAAGCACAAAATATTTGTCATTTTAGAACATTAACAGCCTTTTCACAATTCTTTTTTCCGGTCACAAAAATAGTTATACAATCTATAAGTTTTGATTCTTGATAATATAAGAGTTATCATCCCAAGTCAGAACAAGGTTTAACGACATCTCCAACATAATCTATTATATATCTGAAATATCAGTTTAAACCGTATATCACCGTATCTAAAACGAATTGGGATCTACCCAACATTTGTCCGGCTCCGGTGGATGATCTATAGCCAACTGTTGCGTTATAAAAACGAGAGCTTTGAACCCTCTTGTAGTTGAGGAACATAGCCGGCAAACTATCAAATAACACATCTGCCTCCGACTAAATATATCGCCTATTAAATATAAATGTGTCGCCTGTTTCAACATAGCCAACATCATAGTCATGCTACTCTTCTAAATGAATATTAATATAACTATATAACTAAATATATATATATATATATATATATATATATATATATATATATATATATATATATATATATATATATATATATATAATATGTTTCGTGGTTAGTATTTAATTTCGCAATTAAATGCACCGTACGTTAGATATGCATGAATTTTCAAAAACAAAATTGAGAATATTGGTTGAGAATAAACGAAGTTTAAATATTCCAAGTCCGTCTTTTTAAACACTTTATATATTCTTAAGACTCCATAATAGTATAATAGAAACGAACGCCTCCTCACAAAATAAATGTTTAATTTAAGGCTAATGCCCAATTTAAGTCTACCCATTTGTAGATCAGGGCCTGTACGACTAAGGTCTGTTTCACACCTACCTTTCCATCGGGTAAACGATGTACACGATTCTTGCCAAAACAAGTGTACAACGTTTTTCGTACAATTTTTAAAAAATTCTCATATTCTTTTATTCCCGAGAATCGTGTTCCCATTGTTATCGAGGAGTGATACAGGTCTAAATTTCTACAAAGGTGGAAATGATAAAGCTATTATAATGCTTGATAAGATTTTACATTTATTTATCTAAACGTTAATTGCAAAAGACAAAGAAACAAATCTCTTAGTATAACAAATTATTAGTTTCCTAAAGGCCCCCCATACACGGTCAAAATGTTGTGAGCAAACGTGATGTTTGGGCAAACATTTTGACCGTGTATGGGGGCCTTAAGAGATTTTGGTGGAAAATAACATACCCCGTAGCAACGAAACTGGAATCCATCAAAATTTAAATAATACTCAAAAAAACAAAACTGATCAGTCTATTTATCAAAATAAATCCACTATAGGTAATCATTAATTTAGACCGATTTCGATCATTTTAGTTAGTCATAATCAGTGATGTGGTTTTCTATTGTGTTTTTTTTTTTTTAATTCAGTATCCATGATCTAATCACTACTATGATCAGTATTAATATCAAATGTATGTTATATGTACATAAAAAAACCCAATTTTTTTCTTAGTAAATACTATAAATTTTTATACTTGTGATGGTAAATATATCTTAATATTTACTATCATTTGAGTAGGTAATTGTAATTTTGGTAATGTTGTGGCTGTGAGAGCCCTAAATAATTTTTTAAAACCCTCCTTTGTCCTCTTAACCATTTTTTTATTTATTTATATTTTCTTCATTTTCTTCTGTGTTAATTTCAGATAGAGTGTCATGTTACACTTAAAAAAACAACTTTTTTTTTTTTAATAATACTAAGAAACAATGCTGAGTTTCTTTAAATATAATTTATGTTGTAAAGTATACATTCGCCCCCGCCTTGATTATGTCAACCATCCGTTACAACCCTTATCTCATATATTGCTCTTGCCAGCTCAGTTAAATTTAATCCTCTGTTATAGGTCACAGACAATTTAAATTGACAATGACATCTAAATGAGTCTCTTACAAAGTGTTCGACCTTATATAATTAAATTTAAAATTGAAAAGAAAAAAATCACACTATACATTTTGTAATGAATAACCACAATACTGCTATAATATATCAGACTAAATTAAATATCTGATGACATTTATTTAACCTCAGTCATAAAAAATACTAAAAATAAAATCAAATTACATTTTAATTATTATAATATACTACACATATATATTTATAAAACTATAAGATATTAAGTTTCATTTTATAATTTTATCAAATATTTTTAATTATTTAATATTTAAATGGGCTCCGAACGGCTAAACTTCAAGTACAAGGTCTTATTAAAAAACAAATCTTATATTATAATTATATATTTTTATTAATTTATTTTTTTTAATCCCAACAATTCTTTAGAATAAATAAATAATTATTTCAAATTAAATTAATTTTAAACATCATATAGAATATAATAAATTTTTTTATATACCTTCAAAATTTATTTCTTTATTACTCGGTTTTATGTATTTCTAATTTAGTAATATCCTGTGTAAATTTTTGTCACAGGAATATATATTTTTTTTAATTATATTTTTTTGTCTTAAATTTTTTTTTTTTTTTTTTTTTTTTTGAAAATTTGTAAATCTTCAAGAAAAAAAAACATAATACATTTATAACGAGAATCAGTGTAAATATTATGAGTTGGTACCACTGATTTTTTAAAATAAATATTTAATTTTTATTAAAACAACGTAAATTATATATATATTTTAAAAGAAATACGTTTTATAAATTAAGTTAATTTTAGGATTGCAGTAATATATAAACAATTAAAATTTTATTATAATATCTAATGTACTTATTATATTGCATTTATAGCTATTATTATTTTTTATTCCAGTAATTTTGAAGAGCTTAATTTACTTTCAATATGTACATTTAGGTTTTCGATGAAATCCGAAGTTTAGCTCCCTTGTGTAAAACATATTTTTTTAATTTCTTTACTTAAATGCACGATTAATAAAATAAAGGAAAGGAAAGACCAGGTAGATTTTCGGTGGACTCACCTAACTTTAAATTGACAGTTTTTCGCCTTTATATTGATTCGATTTACTTCCTTCAACATCCTGAATCCTTGTTACGAGCAACAGTATCTGGGGGGTTGTGGATCACTTAGAGAGCGACATCCATACTCGGAACCATTTTAAATAACATACCGTTGAAGGTCCATTTGGGAACAGAGGTAAAAGGGATTCAGAATGTTGAAAGAGGTAAGTCGAAAAGGGAATTGGATCAATATAAGGGCGACAACCTGTTGAGGGCAACAGGTTGCGGGGGGGGGGGGTATTGGATCAATATAAGGGCGACAACCTGTTGAGGGCAACAGGTTGCGGGGGGGTATTGGATCAATATAAGTGAGACAACCTGTTGCTCGGAATCACTTTAAATAACAGACCGTTGAAGGTCCATTAGGGAACAGAGGTAATAGGGATTCAGAATGTTGAAAGAGGTAAGTCGAAAAGGGAATTGGATCAATATAAGGGCGACAACCTGTTGAGGGCAACAGGTTGCGGGGGGGTATTGGATCAATATAAGGGCGACAACCTGTTGAGGGCAACAGGTTGCGGGGGGGTATTGGATCAATATAAGTGAGACAACCTGTTGCTCGGAATCACTTTAAATAACAGACCGTTGAAGGTCCATTAGGGAACAGAGGTAATAGGGATTCAGAATGTTGAAAGAGGTAAGTCGAAAAGGGAATTGGATCAATATAAGGGCGACAACCTGTTGAGGGCAACAGGTTGCGGGGGGGTATTGGATCAATATAAGGGCGACAACCTGTTGAGGGCAACAGGTTGCGGGGGGGTATTGGATCAATATAAGGGCAACAACCTGTTGAGGGCAACAGGTTGCGGGGGGGGGGGGTATTGGATCAATATAAGGGCGACAACCTGTTGAGGGCAACAGGTTGCGGGGGGGTATTGGATCAATATAAGGGCGACAACCTGTTGAGGGCAACAGGTTGCTTGGGGGTATTGGATCAATATAAGTGAGACAACCTGTTGCTCGGAATCACTTTAAATAAGAGGCCGTTGGAGGCCCATTAGGGAACAGCGGTAATAGGGATTCAGAATGATGATGGAGCTAAGTCGAAAAGGGAATTGGATCAATATAAGGGCGACAACCTGTTGAGGGCAACAGGTTGCCTGGGGGGTATTGGATCAATATAAGGGCAACAACCTGTTGAGGGCAACAGGTTGCGGGGGGTATTGGATCAATATAAGGGTGACAACCTGTTGAGGGCAACAGGTTGCCTGGGGGTATTGGATCAATATAAGTACGACAACCTGTTGCTCGGAATCACTTTAAATAAGAGGCCGTTGGAGGCCCATTAGGGAACAGCGGTAATAGGGATTCAGAATGATGATGGAGGTAAGTCGAGAAGGGAATTGGATCAATAAGAGAGCGACAATCTGTTGCTCGTAATCTTATTGATCCGACCCCCCCCCCCCCCCCCCCCCTCCCCCCCCCCCCGTCAACCTGTTGCTCTTCATCGATCCAACTCCATTTTCGACTTACCTCCTTCAACATTCTGAATCCCTTTTACCTCTGTGACGTTAGAGGCCTTATTGTCTGAAAACTCACCCACATTCCGAGCAGAGCAGGTTGTCGCCCTAATTTGATCCAACTCTCTTCTCACCTCCTTCATTATTCTAATGCCCTTTTACCTCTGTGTCGTTCTGTATTTCCTACGGGCACTAATTTTCATTAGACTCACCCAGATTAAGGGCAACCGGTTTTCTCTCTAATATCCTTGGACAAAAATTTATAAATATTAGGATAAGGATTAAACATAAAATTCTAAGTATCACCTTTCTTCATTCGCTTTAATAATTGTTTAAAACTAGAGTAAACTAATAACTAGTATAAGGATGTAATAACAAGTATTAGGAGGTGACATAAAATTCTAAAGTAGTTCCTAAATTTTATAAAATCATAAATATTTGTTGGAAGAATATAATAAATGAATATAATAAAATTACACACACATATTTTAAGTTATTAGCTAATACGAGGATGGGTTACTAAATCCCCGGTTAAATTTGTCTACGTTTCCAGGACGTGCTTAAACAATTTGGGTCATACGCAGTAAATTATTATAAAAATAAATGACATTGTACTCACTTAGATATTTACGTTTCATGTCGAGGTTAGAGGTGTTAGCACAACGTCTAGTCGGTACGAAAAATAAGTAATTACACAAGGATAATTGGATTTTATAGCTTGGCACAGCTAACGTGTTTTATTTTTAACTAATAAAAGTTTTTCCTTTGTTTTCTAAGTAACAATTACATATGACAATTAAGGCTTTTTCAAAAATGTTTTTTTCTTTTTTTTTACATTTATCTTCTTTTTACTTTGAAATTGTTATAGCTTATTAACTTCTGCTTTATAGCTTAACCATTTCCGGATTTAAGTTTTTTAAGGAGGCTTATTAATACAAAAACAAAAAAATAAAAAAATAAAATAAAACAGGCTTCAGTAAGGTTTTCAATTATTCTAGCTTATGATCGATTTTGAATTACTTAAATAAATATTTCTATATTCTTTTAAAAAAATATATAGGAAAGTATTTTTATAGTTGACTTTCTTATTCAGCTGCAATAATATACTATATTTTATTTACTTCTATATAGCAAATAAAATATTTTAAAAATAAATAAAAATAGTTTTCCTTTAATTTAAAAGATAACAGTAAAAAATAATTATTATTATTTATTTGTATTTTGAAATATTTTTAATTTTCCTTATAGTAAAAATACTTTAGACCGACACCAATTAGAACCCTTGGACCCTTTTTTATTTTTTTATTTTTTTTAATAAAATAAAATATCATTAATACCAATTAAATATCATTAATCTTGGTAAACAATAAAGATTTTTTTTTTGTTTTATTACTAAATCACGCTGAAAGAATGTGTAATTATGAAACTCATAAGATATGTGTTATAAAGATTGTCTACCAGTGAGATCAAATAGTTGATCTGAAATAAACAAAGAGAGGACAGAACATTAATTTATTTTTACAGAAGAAAAAAATGCAAAATGTAGTGTCGTTGTATAGAAAAAAATATTAAGTAAGAATAGATAAGCTTGAAGCCTTAATCTACTGAAATATTTGATAGAATTTCAGCTACTGTATAAGAGCTGAAACAATTGAAGAGTGATACATTTAATTAAAGCAAGCAGAATTGTTGCTTTTAACAAGTTTTATCATTCAAAACTGATTATATTTTAACACAGCTTGTGCAGGTATCATTAATTATTTACGTCCTAGAACTACCATTTCTCGCAATGCCGCGGCAAAATATGCATTCATGTGTAAGATTCATCCGTATTCAAAGATATACTTTGGAAACAACATGTTTTTTCTAATCAATTAATTTAAAACCACTGGTAATATTTAAACCGAAAATTATAACAATATATCTTTGTTAAACGTTCCGTCGTATGAATACTACCAAAAACTTAAAAATTGAATTTCTAATTGATTGTACTAGGTACAGGTACTAATTGGGTACTTTATAATTATAAGCGTTATTTTTCGGTCTAGTTCTACTGTCGTTAATGTTGACTTCTAGACTTGTAGAGAAATTTGAAAGCTTAATTCGGGACAAAGTATTGTTATCGACAGAGGAAATTATTCTTCAGTGTAGCTTAATTGGCTAGAGCACCTGTACTGGAAATATGGGGATGTCCATGGTTCAAGTCCCGGCGCTGAAGTATATTTTTCTCTGTCTGTCTCCCCTTGTAAATAGTAATTATAATTTGATTTAAAACAATATATCTTTCACTCTTATGAAATATAGTGTAGTTTACTACAATTTAATTTTATAACACTAAAAGGTTTTAATTTTTACTGAAAATCTTTGAGTACATGTTATAATTTAACTTCAACGGAGCACTGAAGCAAACATTTCTTCAATACTTATGTTAGAGGTGGTTAGATGGCTAATTAGCTATAAATTAAAAAAATTGCGATTATAAATGTATGAAGTATATAAACCAAAACAAAAAAATATTGAGCACGATTGCAAGGTATTGCGAGAATAAAACCCGTATTTACATCAAATCAACCATTGTGATTACTTGTTTTTAATTTTATTTAATTTTTTTTTTATTCTATTTGGTAACAATTTGAAAACGAGCATTTTCTGAATGGGTCACCTTGTAATTTATTTTTTGATAAAAAAGTGAATTTAACTGAGCTGGTAGGAAAACATGTCGGGACCTTGTGTCCGGCATACTGTTTATCACAGGACGAGGTCGTTTTGTCTTATATTAGGTGATGAAGCACCCGTCCCGGACGATAGCGGAATCAAACCGACCTTTACTGAACGGCCGGTCATCAGACAGTCAGAAGAAGGTTCTGATGTTATCATCGAGTGCCGTCTCGTCGGGGAGCCGAAGCCTACCATCGCTTGGTAAGATATAAACATTTGTCCTATTTTATTCACAAATTCTTAAACTTTTTTTTTCAATATGTTTGAAATCAAATTTATTAATTGTTAAAAAAATGCATATCTCCAAGTTGGTTTTAGTTGGAACAAACTCTACAATAGCTTTATTTTGTATAAATACGGTTTTCAACTTTGAACCCTCACTATCAGATAGAAAACAATTAATACCTCCAAGTTGGTGTTAGTGGGAACAAACTCTACAATAGCTTTATTTTGTATAAATACGGCTTTCAACTTTGAACCCTCACTATCAGATAGAAAAAAAATTAATACCTCCAAGTTAGTGTTAGTTGGAACAAACTCTACAATAGCTTTATTTTGTATAAATACGGCTTTCAACTTTGAACCCTCACTATCAGATAGAAAAAAATTAATACCTCCAAGTTGGTGTTGGTTTGAACAAACTCTACAATAGCTTTATTTCGTTTAAATACGGCTTTCAACTTTGAACCCTCACTATCAGGTAGAAAAAAAATTAATACCTCCAAGTTAGTGTTAGTTGGAACAAACTCTACAATAGCTTTATTTTGTTTAAATACGGCTTTCAACTTTGAACCCACACTGTCAGATGGAAAAAAATTAATATCTCCAAGTTGTTGTTAGTTGGAACAAACTCTACAATAGCTTTATTTCGTTATTCCTCACCCCTGGTGTTGAAAATTACCGTATTAATATAATTGATAAGGCGGAATGCTTGCTAAAATAGTGTTGCTATATTCCGCTCTGACAAGTATATTATCAGAGGAAAAATTTCCTGCTAGAAAAGTTTTTGAATTGTGCGAGGGGCATGTTTGCAAGGTAAAGGAACCTCTCCTACTTTATCTTATATTTGTTAAGAAAAATATACTTAACAAATTATAATTTGGAGACGGTTTATATATTAGCTTTTAGTGAATAGACAATATAATTAGACACCTTTTCCAAGCCTTCCAACTCCCGTCGTCTCCAAATCCTGCAGTCAAAAATCCTTAGAAAAATAACCAATGCTCCTTTCTATGTTTCTAACCTAACTCTTCATGAAGATTTAAATGTGCCCTTTGTCCGAGACCTGACCGTATCCCGATATAGAAAATTCCATGAATCCATATCCCACCATCCAAATCCTCTTGTACAACTCCTATCCTCTCAGTTTATCCCAAGCAACCCACCAAGACGTTTGAAGAGGAGATGGCCTAGAGATCTCTTATCTTAAAATATCGTTTTCCCATATATTATGTTAAACTTTTATAATAATTAATATAATCCCTTCATCATTATTTTATCATTATTAGTTAATTTATATTATAATTATTTCACTATATTTACTGCTAACGAAGTGTAGTCACTGGACTACTCCTTCTTCATGTTTTTCCCGCCACATAACCAATGTATCATCACTATCACTTGTTGCAATTTAAATTTGTAGTTGTGTTATCCAATAAAAAAAAAAAAAAAAAAAAAAAAAAAAAAAAAAAAAAAAAAAAAAAAAAAAAAAAAAAAAAGACACCTAAAAGTCCATAAAATGTTGGCCACTTGTCTAAATTTGGTAACAACACCAACTAGTTATATCCTATTTCAACTAGATAATACTTATTATTTTTAATTGAACTAATAATCAATAACTGTTTCTACAGAACAAGTCTAATTTATAGTTCATATTCGAATCAAACTGTTTATACTCTTCACTAAAGGTCGATCAAGAAGTCATGGAAATCTGAGGAGTGCGCTAGTGTCGTTGTTTTGGTGTCATGTATAGTCAGTTTTTAAAAAAATAGACCTCTGTCAAAAGACACAGTGTTGTTCTTTTCTTATTAATCATTTTAATTTTGATAACTTTTATACTTTTTTGCAACAGGCAACACTGAACCTGATAAGAAATCACTAATAATATACGATAATATCTTTATATTATTATTTATTGATTATTCATAATAATATTCTTTAAATCTAAATCGATTTTCTTAATTCTTAATCTATTTTTTTCCTCCTATTAATTTCTGAGTTTGATTTGGATTTAGGACAGTTGTGACTATAATTCGTACTGTATAAAAACAAACAAAACACTAACCTAACAGATTGGAAACGTTCCCGTTGTTATTCGTGAGATTTGACATAACTGCGCATGTCGTACAAACTAGAAATGGGTATGGGTATTGTCTTAGCACCCGACTGCACTGACTTCGGCAATACTCGGAAGTTCCGACTTTAAACGAAGCTACAGTCTATAAGATTAGAGTTGGCACAATCGAAGGCGGGAAAATTTTGAGAGGGAAACGATTCTATTGGTCCGCCATCTTGAATGCAACTTTAGCAAGAAAAAATGCCCTAGTCTACCCCTGTTCCACAAAAACAATATAACATTGCAACACTGATTTTCCCTTTTTATAACCCCAAAACTACCTCCACGTTTGTTGTTTCCCGCCTTCGATTGTGCCAACTCTAATCTTATAGACTTTTGTAAGCTTTCTGTTTCTTCCGTGTTCATGACTTCTTGGTCGACCTTTAGAGTATATAATATGTAAGCATATAAGTATATAATATGTATAATCTTGGTTTTCCAGCAAAATCCGCGTCACGAAGGGGTTGAAAAGTTATTTTTTTTTAAACAACAAAACAACAAGTTATCTGCATAATACTTTTATCTACGATTGATATGAAATATAAACATTATATCTCTGTTTAGATGCGTAGAAAGTGATTATTTACGTACTTGTATTCATTGCGCATGCGCGTCTCATAGTTCTGAAGAATTCCTCTTCTTTTCCACGCTAGCGCGGTAAAGAGGAGGAATTCTTCAGCTTTACGCACGATTAGCGAGTTTGTTTACATTTAACAAGACTAATTTGCTGTTTGTTTAATAAAAGTAACTTTTATATCGAGTTTTTTTGTGAAAATCAATGAGTGATTTAAGTGATTATGACGAATATGAGGAGAATAATACGCCTCCCGAAATAATTCGGCACAAAATACAACTAATGAATTAATGTTATCTTTATCAAAAGAGAAATACGAACTTGAATTCTGGAAGTTTATTTTTTTTCTGTATTTATTATTTAAATCTAACAATCGTAGATAAAGTACGGTACGCAACTCGTGCGAAAACGGCATTTTGCATTGCTCGTGTGGTTTTACCACCCTCGCTGTCGCTCGGGTGCAAACTCCACACTCGCATGCAAAATGCTACTTTCCGCACTCGACGCGTAATGTACTATTATTTATTTATAATAACATTATTAATATTTTACGATCCGCTTGGACTTGATCCCCTTCGTGACGCGGATTTCACCGGCAAACCAAGCTGTTTATTATGACTACTCGCGGAAGGATACGCACCTAGACTAGAGTATACTTAATATAATTTTCTATAATGTGAGTGTTATAATTAATATGCTATATTATTTTTTTAAGAAATAAAACGAGGAATCTGCATAAAATGTTTATTAATTTATAATAACACTATTGATATTAATAATATTTTATGATCTGGTTGTATCTTATGGAAAGTTAATATACAATATTATATATTGATTAAAATATATTATGTATATGCAGTATTTAAAAAAAAGTTATAACATGTTATAAGTACATAGATTAAACAAATATTTAAATATATGCCCATATTTCGTTTGCTGTCCCCTTTGATTTTCAAAGATGTTTTCTTTTTCAGGGGTGTGCAAAATAAACTAAGTTTTTTGCGATATTTCGTCCCCAATTTGGGACATTTTCAAGCCTGAAAATTTTTTAAATTTTAAATTAGACCAAGACCTTTTACATGTATATTATATACATTCATCTAACAAATATAGAATATACTTATTTCTGTTTATGCATTAAAAAGATTAATAATGTCAGCTCATCAATTAAAGAAAGTGATATTTTAAAACCACTTCTAAACATCGTCATATCTTAAAAATAAGAATTAATAATTACTATGGTCACAATATTTAAATATGTGACGTAATACATGTTAAATGATAATTAATAAATGTTTAAAAAGTTAATGGAAAATCCATAATATAAATTAAAAAATATATATTTATATACACATAACAAGTAACAAGCAAACAAAGTACATGAGTCAAAGACAGAGATTGAACTATGACTAAGTTAAGTTGTGAGTAAATTGTAGAATATAACGTATTGTAATATGTTTGTTGATTAAATTATTTATACATTTTATGTTATTATTCATTTATTAATTATATGCTTAGTATTAATTTTAAATAACTTATTCTAATTGGTAATAATTTCGATTAAAATGTTAATTTTTATTGATTATTCTTCAGTTTATCCCTTAATTTTCTAACAATTCTTCATACTTATTGGGCTTTTAGGGATGATCATTAAAAAAACATTTCTATTTTTTTAAAAACAATATAATAGGTGCGAATTTTCGCCCATACCTGGGCATCATCAGGCCTAAAATAATAATGATACAATGATACATTTTTATCTAACAACTATTAATGTACAATTTATAATTACAACATAAATGATTAATTTATTAAAAACGAAACAATTTAACAAATTTTAAAAAGTTAAACAAAAATAAAAACTAAAGAAAACAATGGTTTACCTCTATCTGAGTAATATTGTGTGCTTTTCATTGATCTTTTATATATATACATCCAAAGGTGAGTAACATCCTCTGACCAACATTGAACTGTTACTAACTTATCTGATAGTATATCATTCTACTAAACATTATTTAATCTTTATCTATCATAACAAATTGATAAGTAGCAATTTTTAAAATATATATATACAAAGATAAGGTCAGTCTTTTAAAGTCATTTGATTAAAAACAAAAACAATTTAAAAAGTCTAATTAGTTCAAAACTCATTGTAAAACTTTACTAGATACTTTCAATTACCAATATGAAAATATAAAATATACAATAGAAGAAGAAAATGCGAATAAAATTATCTTTTTAGATTTAACCTTAATTAGAGAAGAAGATGGTAAAATTAGTACAAAATGGTACGAAAAAGAATTAAAAGATAAAAAATTTCTAAATTTCAAAAGTAATCACCCAATGACCCAAATAAAAAATTCGGTTCGCAATCTGATAAATAGATCGATAACATTAACAGACAAAAAATATTTGAATTCAGTTAGAAAAGAAATCGTCAATAAATTAACATCAAATTTATAACCACAAAATTTAATTAATAAATATTGGTATCAAAGAATTCATCAAAAAATAAATAATAATCAAAATAATAACCCAACAAGAAACATACAATCTTATAGTATGACGTACATTAACAAATTGAGTGAAAAAATAGAAGAAACTTTTAGAAAATTTGATTGTGATAACATAAAATTTGGACTAAAACCGGTAAATAAAATAGATCAAACTTACCATACTAAACTTAAAGATAAAATTCCGAAAAATAAACAAATGAACATCATATACAAAATACCATGTCATGATTGCGATAAAGTTTATATTGGACAAAGTAAGCAAACATTAGAAAATAGATTAATCCAACATAAGTATAATGTAGATAAAAAAAGATGACAAAACTACATTAGCCATTCACTCAAGAGTAGAAAATCACAAAATAAATTTTGACAATACAAAAATATTAGACAAAGAAACTGTTACGAGAAAAAGAGAAATTTTGGAAGCTACGTATATTTCAATGTATAATAATAACATGAATCATAAATCTGACATGAAAGACTTAAATAAATATTATGCAGGTATTTATAAAATGATTAAAAAGTAAAATGTTTAGTATTAGAATTTTCCTTAAAAAAAAAAAAAAAAAAAATGTAAATTATTAAAATTAGATAATAAACAATAGTAATTAATTATATTATTAATTTAAAAAAGGGGGGAAAAAAATAATAATAATAATAATAATAATAAATAATAATTTTTTATTTTTTATTTTATTTTTTATTTATTTTTTATTACACCTTTGGATGTATATATATAAAAGATCAATGAAAAGCACACAATATTACTCATATAAAGGTAAACCATTGTTTTCTTTAGTTTTTATTTTTGTTTCACTTTTTAAAATTTGTTAAATTGTTTCGTTTTTAATAAATTAATCATTTATGTTGTAATTATAAATTGTACATTAATAGTTGTTAGATAAAAATGTATCATTGCATCATTATTATTTTAGGCCTGATGATGCCCAGGTATGGGCGAAAATACTCACCTATTATATTGTTTTTAAAAAAAATAGAAATGTATTTTTAATGATCATCCCTAAAAGCCCAATAAGTATGAAGAATTGTTAATTTTTAATTATATATATTTTAAAATAAACCAAAAATACATTTAAAAAAAATGCTATATATATATATATATATATATATATATATATATATATATATATATATATATATATATATATATATATATATATATATAATATATATATATATATATAATATATATATATATATATATATATATATATATATATATATATATATATATATATATATATATATATATATATATATATATATATACACTTTATCCACACACACACCGTAACTTCTTAACATTTAATAATATAATAATTAATTTTATTTTTTTAAGGTATGATGACATTAGGAAGCGATTTTAAAATATCTCTTTCTTTAATTGAAAAGCAGACATTTTTAATCTCATTGATGCATAAATAGAAATAATAAACAGAAATTAGTATATTTGTTAGTATGAAATGTAATAGTATATTATGTTACTAGGCTGTGAAGTGAGTTTTTTCCCGCGGCAATTACATTTACTGTCTCGCTTCGCTCGACAGTAAATATTGCCAAGGTAAAGAAAAAACACTTCACAGTCGTGTAGTATGTGCTATTTTTGCCGTGGTAGCAGAAAATGAAAAACATTTAATATTAATCAATAATCAATATAATAATAACAAATATTAGTACATACTTAAGATTTAAAAAAAAGAAACCTTAAAAAGAGGTTACACAATAAGAAAAGATAAATAAAACGCATTGACATCTAGCAGATTTTAATCGTACTAAGAAGCATTTCTACAAAGATTGCAGCGCTAAAAACGGAAGTTTTTATAATTACCAGCTGTAAAGAAAAAAAAATGAGTAGCCGAATTCCAAAAGCAGCTATATCCAAAAAAAATGAAAAAATGAGATACCCCTGGATTTGTTTTTTAAAGCTCTACAAGGTTCTGCAGTCAAACAGTTCCAAAAAATTATAAATCTATTAAAATCTAGATTGAAATATGAGTGCGGTTACAAAAGCAGCTATATCCCTACTGTACTCGGATTCAAAAGGAGCTATCTTCATAACTGATCCAAAAACAGCTATATCCTATATGTACACATTATAGAGTTACTCTGAGTAAGACTGCAAAATCGTCTATATCCTTCTTTACACATTTCTATCTTCTTTTAAACAGAGAAAAATATGATAGAAGAGAAAAAAGTAAACAACAAATAGTATAGTGGCTACACTGAATAAATAATAGTTTAAATAGTTAAAATACTAGTTTATAACTGCTTAATTTATTGGATATAACTGCTTTTGCTGCAGCACACCAATCCAACATGGCGATGGGTTTGGTTGCAAAAGTAGCTATAAACCAAAACTGTGACAAAACCAGATATGGAATATTTCTTTTGGTTATTAAAAAGAAAATAATAGCCTGAGATTATAGGGCTTTTCTCCACCAAATGAATTATTAGTTATGGATTTTTAAAAAAAAAAATTATCTGATAACACAATTTAGTGAATTGCTAGACGTTTTTCATGCTTTGCCAAAAAAAATTTAAGTGGATATAGCTGTTTTTGGAATTCAGCTACTCAAATATTCTGTCCTAGGACGTAAAAAAAAAAATTCTTTACTGCTAGGAGTAATGAAAAAATTTTTTAAGTCCACGTAATGAAAAAATGGATTTTAGTTATGTTTTTTTGGCTCTAAAGTTACTATTTCACAGCCTACCACGGAAAAAATATATTTTTCTACCGGCTTTACTTTAAGAAAAAAAAAATATATGAGTTTACAGATTCCTCTTTTATTTCATCTAAACTCAAAACTGTTTTACTAAATGCTATTATTGGATGATAGGTACTTCGGTGACAAGAAAGTGGAAGAAAGTAAGAAAAGGATCATGTCGGTGGAACTGGATCAGAAATTATATTATTTAGCCCGACTGAGGCTTCGAGACGTCGAGAACGTGGATGCCGGCTTTTACAAGATCGTCGCTAAAAATAAATACGGAGACGCCCAGGCCGTTGTCAACTTGAATTTCGAAGACGGCCCCATCCCCAAGTAAGATTAAATTCTATACAATTCAAATATCGTTCACGAGTCGTTCTCTATAATAGAGCGAAATTTGGAGTCCAATATTTTTTAGCAAAATTGTTTATTTACCTCCGCTGTTTTATACTGTAAAATGGCAGGGAATTGAATACTTTGATACCCATAGTGGGTCTATTCTGTTAATCCCCCCCCCCCCCCATCCTAACGGGTGCTTTTTCGCATGAAGGGTGCAACCCTGCGCATATGAAAGGTGCAACCCTGCTACTTTTATGGGGTATTCAGATTTTCCACATCTGTCTAGTATACAAAAAGTTAAAAAAAACCACGCGTTAGGTGATAACCTCATTATTTATTGTTGTATATACATAAAAGTGTTTATCTACGATAGTAACGAAACACAAACATTATATCTCTGTTAAGTGATTCTTTATGTTCTTCATGCGCGTTTCATAATTCTGAGAATTCCTCTTCTTACCACCCTAGGGCGGTAAAGAAGAAGACTTCTTTAACTTTACGCACGATTAACGAGTTTGTTTACATTTAACAAAACTAATTTGATGTTTGTTTAATAAAAGTAACTGTTTATAACGAGTTTTTTTTGTGAAAATCAATGCGTGATTTAAGTGATTATGACGAATATAAGGAGAATAATACGCCTCCCGAAATAATTAATTCGGCACAAAATACAACTAATGAATTAATCTCATCTTTATCAAAAGAGAAATACAAACTTGAATTCTGGAAGTTTATTTTTTTTCTGTATTTATTTTTTTAAATCTAACAATCGTAGATAGAGTATGGTACGCAACTCGTGCGAAAACGGCATTTTGCATTGCTCGTGGGGTTTTACTACCCTAGCTATCGCTTGGGTGCAAACTCCACACTCGCATGCAAAATTTTTCTTTCCGCACTCGACGCGTACTGTACTATTATCGTCCTTTGTCAAAAAACAATGATATGAAGACATTGTTATGTAATTACAGTTTTAAGGAAAAAACAATCAGTCTAGTACGTATTAGTGTAATACGCAACTTTGCTACTGCCCACTAAAAAAATGTATCCCTGTTCGATCTTGTCCTTGCGATCGACTCTGTTAATTGTTCTAAAATAGTACATTAAGCGTCTAGTGCGGAAAGTAGCATTTTGCATGCGAGTGTGGAGTTTGCGCCCGAGCGATAGCGACGATAGTAACCACACGAGCTAAGCAAAATGCCGTTTTCGCACGAGTTGCGTTCCGTACTTTATCTACGATTGTGGATTTTAATAATAAATACTGAAAAAAAAGTAATAAAGTTCCTGTATGTAAGTTCCTATTTCTCTTTTGATTAAGATGACATTAATTCATTAGTTGTATTTTGTGCCGAATTAATTATTTCGGGAGGCGTATTATTCTTCTCATTTTCGTCATAATCACTTATTGTTTTTCACTAAGAACTTGATATAAACAGTTACTTTAATTAAACAGCAAATTAGTTTTGTTTAATGTAAACAAACTTGCTAATCGTGTGTTAAGGTGAAGAATTCCTCACCTTATCACACAATTATGAAACGCGCATGCGCAATGAATACAGTTACGAAAAGAATCACTTTCTACGCATCTAAACAGAGATATATTGTTTATATTTCGTATCAATCGTAGATAAAATAATTAAAAAGTTATCATTTAACTTGAACTGAAATTATATTTAGATTTGACTAAATATTTAATCTGCGCTTATGGACATGGAGAGGAATGAAAAGCATTACAACTCTTAACTTCTTCTTCTGTCTTACATTAAGTTTGATTGGTTTCCATTATATTTATTTATAATTGTACTAAAAATTGCATTGAAAGAAAAAGAACTTGCTAAAAATAACTTCGTGGGACTCGAATTTCGTTCTATTTAAAAAAATGTTTATTATAATATACAGATATAGATAAAACGATATAGATATAGATAATATAGATGGAACGGGAGACATTGAGCAAAATACCAACAATGGATATATATATATGTGTGTGTGTGTATGTGTGTAGTAAAATTAGATAATACACAATAAATAATAAATATGTATTCATAAAATAATCATTTTTATTAATAGCCCCTCCCTAGTTTAATTAATTCGGCATTACATTTTTGTATTACCATACTTAATAATAGACGAGGAAAAAAAATATATTCACGATTATATTTTTTTATTTCTAACATGTAGTAGTTTCTGTGGTAGAAGAGAGCATGATATAAAATTTCTTAAGTGGGCGAGATACCGAAATAGTCACCCTTCTAATGATCCTCACAGTCAGTAATAGATTTGCCACATAGTAAAAAATTAAATTAATTTATGTGCATTCAGCCATTTTTAAAAAAAAAATTAAATCAAAATATATTTAATATTTTAAATTTTAACGCGTATAGTTATGTTAATTACATATATATAGTATATGTATATACAGGGTGGCCAAAAAAAAACCGCACTTTTTTGAACACTTATAGCTCAGCTTCTGTAGTAGACAGAGATATGGGGTTTTCGGGGTCTGAAAACTGCATTCTTCTACTTTAAATTTCATATCTATAACTTTAAAAACGATTTGAAATAGGGTCTTAAAAAAAGTCGTTCTCCGGGTAGTCATCTTTTCTGGTATTATAGTTTTAATAGAATAAATTACCATATGGTGGGGGGGGGGGGGGTCCTTTATAGGTAAGTGCTAGGAGTCCCTCAGTGTTATAACAAACATTGAAGATGGGTTAAGCACAATTTTGCCTGAAATTAAAGATCAAATGCTAAATTACACGTTTATGCAAGATGTTCCCCGTCCTATCGCTCCTTGCAAACAATTCAATACTTGCAAGAGAATTGCCCTGACTTCAGGCAACATTGTGCTTAACCCATCTTCAATGTTTGTTATAACACTGAGGGACTCCTCCCACTTACCTATAAAGATGATTAAGATGACATTAATTCATTAGTTGTATTTTGTGCAAAATTAATTATGTCGGAAGGCGTATAATTCTCCTCATTTACTTCATAATCACTTAAATCACTCATTGTTTCTCTAAAAACTCGATATAAACAGTTAAATTTAATTAAACAAGCAGCAAATTAGAATTTACACAAACTCGCTAATCGTGCGTTAAGGTGAAGAATTACCTTTTTTCCGACCTAGGGCGGAAAAAAGAGGAATTCTTCACCTCATTACGAACGCGCATGCGCAATGAATACAGCTACGAAAAGAATCACTTTCTATGAATCTATAAACAGAGATATAATGTTTATATTTCGTATCAATCGTAGATAAAATACAAGATAAACTAATATAAAATTAACATCACAGTTAAAAACTGTTAAAATCTGGTCTACCAGAGGGACATACGTGATATAAAATTAACATCACTTTAATTTTATATTAGTTTTAAGTTAAATTAATTGGTTGTGATGTTTGGTGAAAACTACCTTGTAAACTCTATTTATATATGTTTTTTAAGAATTCTGACATACCTACTCAGTTGAATGTATAAGATTATGTGAACCAATTGATTATGATTAGCCATGATTATGCCCCGGAGGGGGGCGAAATATAGCCTTTTTTATGCAGTGATCTTCGTATTTTTACACCCTAGTTGACCCAACTAATTGTATTGATAAAATAGGGACGACAACTAGAAAACTTATATAATTAACATTTTAACATTGACATGCGTAACCCTGATAGACCACTTAAGTCGTGGTGAACACCAAGCACGAGGCCCCTTGCCGGAGTTGTCGAACCCCAAACCTCCTATTTGACAAGGTCGTTTCATAGCAATGAGCTTAGGGATCCTTTATTTTTTATGATGTTTGTTAATATGTACAACAATTTGAAATTACTTTTATGTCTTAATAAATAATATATTTAATTCGTGTCCGAAAACGTTATCTGGGGTGTTACAGAGTAAAGATGCATTAAGCTATGAGAGAGAAACTCTAATGCTTCTTTCTCAAAAATTATTCTTTTGGTACTATTCAAAACTATTAAGTTTCTTTAGATAGGGTATTGGATTGAAGTAAATGATGGTGGTGAAATACAACGCCACAATGCTACCTAACTTTCCAGGCATCCAATTTAACGACAAAAAAAATGTCAGTGACGGACAGAATAAGAATAATTCGAGGATTACTTATATATATATATATATATATATATATATATATATATATATATATATATATATATATATATATATATATATATATATATATATATATATATATATTTATATATATATATATATATATTATATATATATATATATATATATATATATATATATATATATATATATATATATATATATATATATATATATATACATCTCTGTATTGTTCGCAATTTCAGTGTTGTTTACCTACCAATGCCATTATCAAATAGTGAATTATAATAGTAAAATCTCGGGGATGGAGTCTAAACTTAACTTTAAATTAAAATCATGAGACCAATTAGTTAAACTAGCATTCTTTACCTTCATCCTTATGGCTACAGTACCGTAAGGGTTTTGAAAGCAAAGGGATTTGCTAGAAGTCACTTACCAAGAAATGACGTTTTCGAACACACTAATTATATCGCTATCTGAATAATAACGATGATTATTTTTCGTAGAATTCCAGAAGGCAAGGCACCACGGTTCCCTAAGAAGCCTACCATCCATCAAGAAGGCGACGTACTTGTCATGGAGTGCTCGCTAGAAGCCAATCCGGTGCCGGAAATCATCTGGTATCAAGGAAACACGGTTATACTGGACTCGGAAAGAATCAGAATGAGTAAAAAGGCGACAGGAAAGGACGTCTATTTGCTCAAACTGGAAATATCCAATCCGACAACTAGAGACGGCGGCAATTACAGATGTAACGCGTGTAATATCTTCGGTGAAAGTAACGCCAACATTGCCTTAAATTTCCAAGGTAAACATCGACTCGGACAAGTCCAACAAATCTGTGTTTGTTACCCTTTTCTTAATCGCACCTCGTTTCGTTATATGTAATACGTATTATTTGATTTATTTATTTTTTGACCCACTATCAAATCTCCCAATTGTCTTGATAATTTTTTTACCTTTAATATCAAAGTAATTGTAAACTTGTCGAAAGAAAACCTATTATATGTCCCTAGATTGATTGCTGTATCATCTAACTTCATAGAGTATACTAATTCCTATCATAGTAATGTTGAAACTGTCATGTAAATTGCTAGATTACACTGTGCTGATGAACCGAGTGTACCTCACATAATTGTATCATTAACAGACCTTCTTGTAATTGCTTTTACTTGTTGTTACCCTTGTCGAGTTCACGTGCAACCTTTGAAATCCAATTTTAAGTCTATTCCTTTATTTCCAAAAAATATTATCACTTAATAAAAAAAAACCCTTTAGTTTACGCAACTAAAAACTTAAATAGCTTGTTGCGATAAGTGCATTACAGTAGCGTACACTGAAAATATTTTCGCGGGGCCCAACTTGCCCTTGAGTGATTATATCCGGGTTTAGCATACCCCATAATTTATTATTGCACCAGCTGAATACCCGGGCTTTACTATAGAAAGTGCTGCATATATATTTTATCAATGGAATTGGTTTATAAACTGTAGTTAAAATCCTAATGCTAAGCAGGATTATCGACGTTATACATTTTACTATTTTTTATAATTAAAGAGGCCGTAACGATATAATTTGACATTTTTGAAAGAAACTTAAACTAAATAATGCGCTGCAAGATATGACATTATAATCATCATGGGTTAATAATCAAACCGCAGATCTTATAGCGAATAATTGTAATTTCTTCCCCCTTTCACTCTAATTTCAATTTCTAACCTTATATTCGCAGAAATAAAATCAATATCCTATGAGATAACACCCACCAAACTGCCACACTTATAAAAATTACCTAGATACTGCAAAACTTTATAAAAACTTAAGTTACAGATACCCTTGTACTGGGGGGTTTAAATTATTTGCTGTGATCAATACAAAACAATCTCACTTTAGTAACAAACGTGGTTAAACGTGGTTTTTTTTTCTACAAAAAAAAACGTGGATTCGGAAAACTGCCGAGTATCAAATTTTTATCACAGAGAGAATTTCTCGCTATGAATTCTCTGAGGAACTAAATACCTAAAACAGAATCAACCATTCGGTTTGCAATTAAATAGAAAATTTAAAATCAAATCTTTTTTGAACGTTTTTTGAGTTTTTGGATGTCAATTTTAGTATTATTATGACCATATGAAAAAGTTTAGTCCGAATATGACTGATTTATTAATTTTGCCTCTGTTTTCCCACTTAATGACGACGAACACTAGTCCGGCTCGAGTCGGCTAGCTCCGGCAGTAACATAGACGAGGTACCCACGTGGTGTTCTACACATAATCCTGGTTCAAAACAAAAATGTTCTAATTGAATTCACTCAACTCCCTTATCCTATTTTCTTTCGTGTTCAGGCCAGTCTAGTATGCACGTATTAACTTAATTCCTTCGGCAAATATCATAGTTGGCTCAAGCCTGTCTAAGCGCCTAGTGAGCGTACCGTCATTCAATTCAATGTATTTAATTCTATCAGCTAACACCCAGGCCGAGTAAGTAATCTAGCCGATTTAGGGTACGCATCCTAATTCAATTCAATGCGTTTAATTGTAACGAAAATTATTAATGGAAATATAATATTTAAAAAAAAAAAAAATCTATCAGCTAACACCCAGGCCGAGCCAGCAATCGGGCCGATTTAGTGTACGCATCCTAATTTAATTCAATGCATTTAATTCCATCCAAAATTCTGAGCCCAACCGGCAATCTGGTCGGTCTAGTGTTTTTTTTTGTCTAATGATTTTATTCCATTGGAAAAAATCTGGGCTGAGCTGGCAATTAAGCCGATTTAGTTTAAGCTTCCTAATTCATTTTAATTCCATTGGCAAACATTCGGGCCCATCCGGCAATCGGGATGATTTAGTGTACGCTCCCTAATATAATTCAATTTACTTATTTAATTCCTTTCCCAAAATCCATGCTGAGACAGGCCGTTCTAAAGAGCGTACACTCTTATTCAAATCAATGTATATAATTTCATCGGCAAATATTTACAGAAAATACTAATGCACTTGTCATGACAGTATTTGTTACCTTAACGTATTGCGGGTATGTAATCATTTCGGGGCGATGGGTTTATTAAAATTCTTTTATAAAAAAAAAATACTAAAATCATCTTGACTTGTTCTCAATTGTACGCACTACTATTACTTACAAATCGGAATAACAACAAATATTATACAGTTTATAATACAATTGACTACCTTATTTACAACCTTACAATTACAACCTTGACTACCCCCTGATTATTGTGTTTATTCGATGTATACATGTCATTTAAAAAAGAAAAAAAAATCAATTATGCATCCGTTTTTCCTTATATGTTTTTAATCAATTTTGTACCTTCATTTGCATGCTTTATTGTAACGTCGAACGTATTTGTGATATTGTAGAAACACTAAACTTTTTTCAATGTTAAAGTTTGAGTTGTGAAATTAAAAATTAGATTCATTACTACTGTATTCCTCAGGTAAATGTTTACCTAGTCATAATAGAATTGTAATTTATGTTCGAGGTCGACTCTACCTTTGAACATAAATTAATTTTTATGATATATTATAATTTAATTTGAACATGAACTGGGTAATTTAATTGACAAAGTCAAAGTTAAGTAACATAATCAAAGGTAAATTATATAAATGCATGCTTACAAATAGGTTCGAGTTTCTCGAAAAACTCTTTGAATACCTAAGTAGGGTGAGTCTTTTCATATCGTATTTTCTTTAAACTTACTAAATTAAAGTATTCGTAAAGCTTTAAATTTATTCTTTTTTTTTACATACATCCTTGTTTATAAATATATTTTTTTCATTTTTAAGTTTATGGTAGTATTTGTACTACGGAAAGTTTAAATTTTAATTTAAATCAAATTATAATTATTATTAACAATGGGAGATAGACAGAGAAAAATATATTCCAGCGCCGGGACTCGAACCACGGGTCTCTATATTTCCAGTATACCGCTCTTACCAACTGAGATACACTGAAGAATTATTTCCTCTGTCAATAACTATAGCTAGTCCCGAATTAAGCTTTCAATTTTCCACAAATCAAGGAGTCGACATTTACGACAATAGAACTAGACCAAGAAATATCGCTTATAATTATAAAGGCGCTGGAGTCTATTTTTCTCTGTCTATCTACCATTGTTAATAATAATTAGATTTAAATTAAATATTTTTTTATTATTTAAGACGATTGTATTAAGCTTTTTAGCTTAGGCAATACATGACTATAATGACTTTTTTTTCTTTAAAAAAAAGTGCTATCAATTCTCTTGTGCATAGGAGGAAAATTTGTCTTCTATTTACAGAATTACGGATATCCAATATCCATATGTTAAAGAAAGGAACTATACCTCTCCTATCTTTACGTTTTGTCTAAATATCTTCTGAGATAAAGGAATTACTATGATCCTTTGTCAACAGATTAAATGCATTGATTAAGGGCTTGAAATGAATAACTAAAAACGAGATAACACATGCATGACCAAATTTGCATGCCTATAAGTCCTATAATCGACTGTATTCTACCCCTTAAATCCTTAAAATAACTAAACCAAAATTTATTCAGAAAATATGTTTGTTTATCAACTCAGCTAGTAGATCGACCACACTTTTAAATCACTATGGTTTATGTGAAAATATCGGTAACTCAAATATAATTTTGTGCCCATATGTTATTTAAAACCATATCAATAATAGAAAACAAATGTATTAAAGAACTACTCACATTATAATAATATTTTGCTAATATAAGTTATCATTCTACTTTGATAACTTATTTTGTTAATAATATTTTATTTTTATTTTAAATAATCTATTTACTTTGTCGATGAAAGTATTATATTTCTATTGGATATCATATTTTATTTATTTATTATAAATAACAAAGTAATATGATTAACAATAATATAACATTTGTATTAACTTCAGTGCTGTAATTTGTGATATGTTGTTTGAGATCCCTTTTTGTGAGTTTGTTTCAGATCGCTCCAGTTTTGATTTTTTTTTTTTTTTTTTTTTTTTTCTATTGCTCTATTTTTTACCTTAAAAATAATCTAATTTATTTTCGTATGTTATTTTATTTCAATTCGTTTTATCGTCAAACTATTATTAGTTTTAAGGTGGCCCAATTAATTAATTTTTGAAGGGTTTTTATTATTATTATTAAAAAAGAATAAAAATAGAATATTAGGTTATACATACTCATGAAATTGTTCTTTTTTCAAAATTATATTTAGAGCTTAAATTCAAATTACAGTATGGTTTTTTTTTTCAGGTGGAGACGATGCCACTGGATTCGCTCCGTCGTTCATTGAAAAGCCGTCTATCATACCTAACGACGATGGCACACTTATATCGATGAAATGCAAATGTACAGCCAAACCCAAACCCGAAGTTACGTGGTTCAAAGGAAGCAAAACAGTTACGGAATCGTCTAGGACAAGGATGAAGCTCATCGAAGAAAAAACAGATACTTACATCTTGGTTCTTGAAATACAGGTAAACATTTTAAAATGCCTAATTAAAAGCATTATGAACTTTGCCAGTAGCTAAAAACACAACTTAAAAATTAGATAGGTATGGGAATTGCAGTGATTGTAAACAAAGAAATATATGTGTATAAACAATCTTAAAATTCATAGGTACGTACGTAATAACATCTCGATAATCTATCCTGTAATTTTCATTTCCAGGACCCAACTGGACCCGACAGTGGTACTTATAGATGTCACGTTAAAAACGAATTTGGTGAAAGCAACGCCAACCTGAATCTTAACATCGAAGCGGAAACCGAACCTGAAGGAGAAGCCCCGACTTTCATCGAGAAGCCCAAAATCCGTTCCGTTGACGGAGGAAAGCTTGTTATCATGGATTTCAAGGTCAGGGCTTTCCCGAAACCAGAAATCACTTGGTTCCACGAGGGTAAACCTCTTAAACAAACTACCAGATTATCATGGAAGATGGAAGAACAGGAAGATACGTATTACATCAGACTCGAATTGCAGGTAACTGTAACACTTCATTAGTTTACCATATATATATACATAAAATAATAATTATTTTATTTTATTTTCAAAAATATAAATAATAAAAAATAGCCAAAATCTTATTGAGTATTATCTGTTTCAGAATCCCGGAGTTAATGATTCTGGAGTATATAAGTGCAATTTAAAAAATGCATGTGGTGAACTGAATGCGAATTTAACCTTAAATATAGAAAGTAAGTATTATTAATGGAAAATCTGTTTTATTTTTTTTGTTAAATTTTAGGTAAGATTTGTAGAGCATTGCAAAGTTTTAAAGTAATGGACTCGTTTCCTAATTAATAAAATCTCCAATTTGTAAAGTGTATAAGCCTTTGAACAGGTCCAAGCAGTAAACAGGCTATTGTGCCTTTGATTTTTATTGGCTTGAAGACCTAACATATATTTTCGACTTTTTCAGTAATACCTGTGATAAAAGAAGTTCCGAGAGTGGTCACAATCACGAAGACTAACACAATCGTTATAGAATGCAAAGTACAGTCAGTGTTTGAGCCGAGATGCACATGGATGAAGGAAAAGACCGTCATTAAGGAGAGCTCCAAGAGCAGAGTATACGTCGAACATGTTAAAGAAGTGAGTATTTTATAGTGTTTAATTCTATTAATGTAATAGTTAAACATTTTATGATTTTTTTATTTTAATATTTCTGTAAAACTAATTATTATTATTACTATATTCTAATCTCAAATGACCATTAAAGGTCTGTTAGTTCTTCGCATATAGGAATATGATCATGATCAAGAGGCTTGATCGTGTAGGGGCTGCTTGAAACATTTCTCTCTGAGTCAAACCCAGATATAAGTGGGCATTTAAACTTGAAGAGAATGTGTCTCAAGGTTTTTCTGAAGGGATTAGTCTTTAACAAGATATTTTTTTTCCTCCACTTCTTTCACTATTAAATGAGCATGTTTATGTTCTAGAAAGTTTGTTATTTCACCATCATGTAGTTTTTATAAAGTTCTTGTCTAGACTTCCTCTCAATTCGTGTCCTTTATTAACTAATAAAAAATTTAAAAATATTAATACTATTTTAATTTTCAGGGTGAATACGCTGTCAAACTGGAAATCGATCCAGCCACTCCTCAGGACAAAGGTATTTACAGACTGGTCTGCAAGAACGAGAAAGGTGAGGCTATATCTACAGACATCGAAGTCACAGCTCCTCCAAGCATTGGTCCAGTCTTCGTAGAAAAACTTACCGACACGGTATGATTTATATTTATTTTTATTATTGAATGCCGGCGAGGCCGTGTGGATTAAATTACTACCACGTCTGCACGGCCATCAATGAATCAATCAAAGGTCGGCACGAGGTCGTGGGTTCGATCCCTCGCCGTGAAGCTCTGATTTATATGGCTCGCTAATGATCACACCATACTCGCTCGGTACAATGTACAGAGGTATGATGTGTGAAGTGGCTGGAACTCCCTACCGCGGGACTAGTAAAATTGGCCTAAAAGATGGCCGCTAGAGGTTCGAACAAGTACATCGTCACCCCAGTCTAGTACTATAATAGTATTAGCACCTTAATACCATTACTATTTTTATTATTATATTTTAACTGAAAAAAGTATAGTATTTAATCTTAAATTATTTAGCAGTTTAATAAAACAGTTATTAAACCATTTATTTTTCTCCATCAATATGATGGTTATGTTTAAGATGGTAGCTTTGCTTTAATTAAAACAAATGTAAGGTAATATATATATATATAGGTAAAAATATATTTAGATATTGCTTCTTTATGACTGTCTTAATAAGTTTTAAGGTACATATAAATTTAGCTATTGTGGAACTTTATTACAACTTTTTTACTTCGGACAATTTCTGCGACTTACATTTACATGCATGAGCTAGAGCTATACAAAATTGTGATAGAATATTCTATGAATGAATTTTTTGTATTCTTCCATAAATCAATTTGTAAGAATATGTTGGATATGTAATAACTTTTTAAATTTATTTCCAATAGCTTTTTCACAAATAATCTATTTTTTTTATTTTATTTGGTTTACAGAAAGTGAAAGAGGGTGAATCGGCGACACTAAGTTGTTCCTTGAAGACACTCGACAAAACAGTCAAGATTGTTTGGTTTAAGTAAGTAAAACTTTTTTTCTGTTTTTTAATGAATTTATTGAGCGGTCGCTTATTTTATGGTATGAGCGTAGACGGTATGAATAAAAATGGTGAAGTGTACCTTATAAACCCATTTCTTATGCTACTTCAATAAGATGGGTGGGTGGTAGCGCATTTTGGTAGATAATGGAGAAAATTAAAAATTAATATAAACTTAGTCTTAGTTCAGAGTAATAACATCGGTCCTAAAAACATTGGATATTTCTGCTCGGCCATCTATAAATGACACTACTATGATTATTTACATGGCTCACCCCCATAGGAGTTAAGTAGGCCCCTACACGATCAAGCAGCTTGATCCAAACATCGCGTCAAGCTGATTGATACGACCTTCAAGCCACCTTGGGGCGCATCAAGCATCTCATCAATATTTTCATCAACACTCATTTGTAGCGGAGTTTTCGACTAGTGAACTTCTTCTCCTGGACTGTAATAAATCAGTATTGGGTAGATACCATGGTTTCGAATCAGGATTTGGGGTGTCGAGCAAGTGATTGACGGAATACTCGATCAAAATTGCTCTAGACTATCAAGCGCTCCGTCAAGCCGCTTGACTCATTCAAACTTTCCATCAATCTCCGTCAAGGCTTGACTCAAGCATCAAACGGGTTCCTAGACTATCAATCATGCTTGACACATTGGTTGACGCGATGTTTTGATCAAGCGGCTTGATCGTGTAGGGGCAAATAACTTTCTATATTCTTTGTGCGTTAAGACGAAGAAGTCCTCTTTTTCCGACCTAGGGTGGAAAAAAAGAGGAATTCTTCACCTTATTATGAACGCGCATGAGCAATGAATACGGCTACGAAAAGAATTACTTTCTATGCATCTAAACAGAGATATAATGTTTACACTTCGTATCAATCGTAGATCAAATACATTCCGCCGCCGGGGCCTTCAGGGTCATGGTTATGTCTGCGTCTCCCTCAAATAATTCTAAACTAAATGTAAATCGGTTCCTAAACGACGCCATACTCTCAAAGTTAATTTACCTAATTGCACGATGGGTTGCACTTCCAGCAAAACCGAACTATATCTAAATCTATGCCCATATCTTAGCCCTTTAGTATATATGGAAATAATAGGGATATGTATATTGCTTTGGACAGAAAAAAATAATTCTCCTGCGTAGCCTAAATTGGTAGAGCTTTGTACGTGAAATCCAAAGGTTCGGGTTCAAGCCCCGGTGGTAGAATGTATTTTTCGTTGTTTCGTCTCCCTCAAATAATTAACACTCCCGGAAGATGTTCTCAATACTAGATGTGAAACGTCGGCACCTAACCTCTTCAAGACGAGATAACCACTGTAACACCTAAAACTTCACAGAGTAAATTATATAATTTTATTTATTTTTATTTTTAGAAACGCTGCAGTTATCCGTGAATCATCTGATATGGAGACGAGATTTGACGGCAAGGTTTGCACACTTACTATAAGGTCGTGCAAGAAGATAAGCAGCGCGTCTTACCAATGTCAGGCAACAAATACCGGTGGTTCTGATGAAACATCTTGTAGGCTCATCATCGAAGGTATTTCAAATCTAAATTATATTGATCTGTATGAATGAGACTGACTGTTGCATAGTATGCACTTGTATGTAATAAGCTTTTACTGGCTTATTAAATCGTGAAGTGGGATCAATAACATGAGCCAACTTTATGATTTTATTTTTAGTAATTAAAAGAGCATATCGAGATTCCTATTTTATTAAAAAGTTCTCTTAAATTAAGTAGCTTATATTGTTTGTTTTTTTTAAGAGCGGGGATGAATATAATCAACTGAATGTGAGAGTGTGGTGTTACAATAATTAATGTTAACTGTAACTTTACTATGGGAGCTCATGAGTAAAATTTTAAGCTTGTTGAAGTGTAAGCTGTAACCTTTACCTCAAGAGGTTCCAAAGGAAAGATACAGTTTACATTAAATCAATGTTCCTTAGAGTATTTTGAAGTAACAGCTATTCTTTATACCTCAAATGCTCTCGGTGCAAAGGTACAGATAAAATATTAATACTAATAGGTTTTATCATACATAAAATTAGTTTAACGATGGTGAAAAATAAGAAACGAGAATGAAACTAACAAGCAATATCGATAATGGTAATAACTTAATGGTTTTTATGTTTCAGAGGTTCGTATAAGGTTTCCATATACGTATGTAAAATGGAGAAAAATACTTCAATATTATTTATATTATAATGTGTGCTTTCTTATTTATAAAAGGATTATTTTACTAGCATTTGGACTGTGTTGCGATAACAATACTTAAGTTTTTGTTGATTTTTTTTTTGTTTTTTGATAGCTTAAATTAACAAAACATGATGACATGACTTAACATTATAAATTGTTCGACATTAATAATACCAGTTGTTTACAGTCTAATCGTTTGTTCAAATTTAGAGCACCGTTGTTTCTTCTTATTGTAAAGTTTTCTATAGCGTAGTTCTCAGCTATACTTTTTTCACTATCCTAATTAAGAGGAGGATAAGGGTACTTGATCTGAAGTAGGTAAAGGAACTCTCAACTTGCATCTGAAATAGTGGTAGATATAAGAAGCAGGTCCTAAATAGCGGTAGATATAAGAAGCAGGTCCTAAATAGCGGTAGATATAAGAAGCAGGTCCTAAATTGCCTAACGTATATTATCTAAATGCGGTATATTCTTCCCAATTCTGAATACCCTTCCTTACGGAACCATGTGATGTTAATTATATGTTAACTATTGTGTCCCCCCCCCCCCTCCCTGAAATCATGCATACAAAAAAATTATAAGAACGATATATTATAGATGCTATAAAGATTGATTTCCTTATTTTCTGCTTATGTAGGGACCTGAAATTAGACCAATTCCTCTTTAAATTGTGACAATTTTGTTGTTAGAAGTTGCATCGATTTTCGTAAATTGTTCTTAACCAGACAATTCTAACTCTTATAACCTTTGCATTACTGTTCTTAATGCATTACGTGTAAAATATTCTAACATTACTTTCATTATTTCGAGGTTGTGCTATTCTAATACATTCTTAATTCTAAAGAGATTGAGTCTAGGCAATTATATTTATTCCGCTTAAACGTGTTCTGTTTGGGTTAGGAATGAGGTTATTTCAGTAAAACTTTGATACATAGAATCGCTGCATCCTGGCATGGTATGTTCGTCAAAGCATTCTGTCTCGTCGTAAGAAGATACAATTTTTAACAGCATTACAATTACACATGGATTTTTATACTCATGCAAGTAGCACTTGTTATAATGTGGTCTGCAAATGCACGATTGCTATTAGAATTAGAACTAACTAATAATAGTTTTGTTGAAGAGTGGCATTTAACCATTAAGTATAGGGACTTTCAAAATCTTCGAAAAACAATTAAGCTCAGTAAATCTCTACTTTAGAAATTAGTGTTATTTTTTGTTTATTTATTAGGTGAATTCATCTCCAAGGATAACTAACGTTATTTTCTGATAATCTGACAGATATTTTATTAAGTTTTTCAGCGTTTCCTGACCTGATGTTAATTGCGGGAAGGAGGAAGCATACTTGGTCTCATCTGGCGTATATTTTGTCGATTCTCAAAAGTCGGGTTGGCTGGATCAGGAGGAAGGCAAGTTTAATGTGGATTTGGCTCAGCGCATGATACTGTTGGTGTCGAAGTTCCAGTCGAGTTTCTTGTTCGTTTTTCCATCTGAGCTGTTAATTTATTTGTCTTGTCTCTATTAGACCTTTGTATACGTTTTTAAAATTTTTCTGTTCTGTCCTGTGACGTCAGATTTCGTGTGTATCGGATTTGTTTTACCTAGCTAGAAAATATTTGTGAGTACTATTTATAAATGTGTTTTTAAGTGTATCAAATTTTCCATATAGGAGATTTTTCGATCCCAGAATTCACTGTAGTCTTAAAATATTTATTATGTGATATTAAAAATACCTAATACATTTCGTTAACTCAAAATGAATTCGGAGAAATACTTTCCTTGTGATAAAATAAGAAATATTCTTATAAACAACCTTAATTATTTTCAATTCAGTAATTTTACTTTATGGAGTTTTTTTGCATATGGGAGTATGCAAAGTAGTAACATCTACATCATTTTTTGCTATTTTACATTAAACTTATTTTTCTAACTTTGAAACTTATTTCACATAACTGAATAGAAAGTCTACAGCGATGCTGGGCATTATATAGATAAGAACTCAAGATAAATATTAGTTGAGCCACAAGTTCCAAACTTCAACGATGCATAGTATTAGGAATAGTCTAGATTTTCCATGGACATAACACATGCAGTAAGTCCCTGCAAAATTCAGGGCACATTAATAAAATTCTTGCATATACTATTATTAAACATGTTACCTAATATTAACACCGCATTACAAACCCGTTATTTCCCTAAACCAGTTTTTTACCTGATTACATTTAGTATTGTTTGTTTTTGTTTTTTTAATTATTATTTTTTATTTTTTTGTGATTATTACTTTTTCCCTAATCAAGATTTACTATTTGATAAAACTGCTTTGTACAAACTGCCATATGTCTGAAGTACAGTTTTTGACTTAATCTACACTTTTAATGCTATAATTATAACGAATCGCTTAAATGCTTTATAACTACTTATAAGTAGTATAATAAATGGTATTGAGTGAAGATGTGATCAAATAGGTCGAATGATATACTATTTATCTAGATTGACATTGAGATGCATTAAGCTTGGTAACAAGTTCTCGTAAGACTGGATTACCATCTTCTTGGAAGATTAGAAGAGGATTGAAATCAGTCAGTCATAATACACTACCTTAACACAAGTAACCTTACTACTGTCATTACTTTATGAAATTTGATAAGGATTCCCTCACTACTTGTATTTACATAAGGGGCAAACTATTTATTAAGATCTTAATCTAGTTAACAGATCTCACCTGCAACGTTCTTCCAAATAGTGATTGAATGTGGTAATCTATTGCTATCATCCTGGAAGATTAGAAGGAGGATGCAAATCTGTTATAGTTAGAGCAAACCTGAGAGTTTATCTTATTTACCGTTCTTCTAAATCCTTGCATTTTAGAAATCCAAATTTCTTGAGTATACTAATTTAACTGCTATTAGCTAAGATATGTTTATTTATTTAACTTTACCTTATCTTTCGTTTGTAATTTAAGAAAAAATTATCAAATTTTAAATTTTAGCACTTAATAAATTCGCAGGATTCACTACCTTTCCAACTTATTAGAAATAGCTTTTGAATAAGTTAACATTTAGTCACAAAGTAGAAAGTTATGTCTAATTTTTAAACATCGAATCTATGAGTTTATTATATCTAATAAAATTAATAGTTAATGTCTTAAAACATAATAATAAAACATACACATAATAATAAAATATAAGACGTAATAATAAAATATAAGACAATAATAAAATTCTAAGCAAATTTCGGGCCAACCCAACGACTTAATATATAAGTATAAAATAAATAACTCATATCCAATTGAGGTTTAACGCTACATAAAACTCAGTTTAATATGTCTGTATGCTTTTTTTTTATTATAATGTATTGTGTTTGTTTTTATAGAAGATGGAAGAGAAGAAAGAAGAAAAGAAAGAAGAGAAGAAAGAAGAAAAGAAAGAGGAGAAGAAAGAAGTAAAGAAGGTGAATTCTTCTTTTGTTTTAAATCTCATTTGGAATATTACTTTTTGTGGAAAATAATGGATAAGAGTACCTGTTTATAATAGAGGTAGGCTGCAACGAATATTTGCAACATCAGGTACATATTGATACATGTATGTGATACATAGTATTAGGATTGGAGAACCTTTCGCGTTAATTTGGTCCTACTGTTTAAGGAAATAATAAATTTGGAATTATAACGCATTTGCTAGCAATCGAAATGGGTTGTGATAGTCATTTGCGATTACACTATCACACTTGTCACTGAGCATAATACCACTGCCTTCTTTCGAGCTTATGATTTGATCATAAATTCACAGTATTTGGACTTTAAGGATTTTTTTTTACTCCCTTAGTCTTAAGTGAATAATCATTTTTTGAACCATAAATTAATAAATCTACTTTGAGTTCTTAATACTCCTTATCACCGATATAGTCAATGAAATTTAAGACAACCAAGAATTTTTTAAGACAATGCAGAAGGTTTCATAAAAATGTTGTCTACTTAGTTATTTGGACTAAATGTAAACTACCTAAATACTTTTTTGCAAGAAAAATCTTTTAGAAACATATTGTAAAAATATGAAATATTTTCATAGTTAGACCAAAATATGTCATTGTTATATCTGACGTCATTTATGTTCTGTAGTAGATACTAACTCTTTTAGTGGTTTACATCTGAGGGGCTATATTTCGTTATGCATTATTTTTTTACAGAAGGAGGAGAAGAAGGAAGAACAAAAAGAAGAGAAGAAACAAGAAGTACAGAAAGTCGAGGAGAAGGTAATTTTATAAACGAGTTTTATATCATAATTAATTAGAGATATAATCTAATGTTTGCACTCGTATACAACTGTATTCTAAACAAGGTTCAGGTACAACTCTGAACAGGCCCCGTCTGCTGCTCTTTCGTAATGCAAAGAAGAGCACCCAAAATTTATCACAGTACAGTTTTGGTTGATACTAGTTGATTTTTAGACTAGTTTGATCTGTCCCTTCTTCTAATCTTCGTTTTTTGAGTGGGTCGATTAAGCGTAACGATAAAGAAATTCAACTACGGTGAATTTTGAAAATGGCTATATTTCACCCCTCTCCGGGGCATATTCATGCCTAAAAACATCGAAAATTCTTCATTAAAAAGGTTTTTAAACATCTAGATACGTAAATTCAACTAATTATTAAAAATATCACATTGTTAAAAACAAGGATCTTTCTTACCATATCGTTAAACTTAAGAACACATTTCTGATAATATTTAAAAAAGTAGAAATGATTTTTGACCACGTAGTGATTCCGTCACATCTATCGTCATCACTTCGTTAACAAATAAAAATTTTAAATTTTAAAACTAGGACAACACAGGTAAATTAACAAATTAACTTGTAACATGGTAAGAATTTGACTAGAAGTAACCCGAACTAAGGAAACGTTCCTTTTATCAATTAGCGAATAAAGAAAAAGGAAGAATTTTATATAATTTATTTCATTTTTTTTTTTTTTTTTTTTTTTTTTTTTTTTTAACTATTTTTTCTAAATTAAAGTGAAATCTTAGGTTAAGGGAATTTACTAGAACTATTTCTTTATTATTTATTTTAATTATTATAAGGGGGTTGACGAATATATTGAGGAGTGATAAGATTATAACTAAAATGGCGCGATATTTAAATTGTTATCACATTTTGAAATTTAACACAGCTGAATAATATTTGTTTAACTCTTTAGCGTCTGTTTTGTTATTAATGGAATTTTCCGTCATGGCTATACATACTGCTTCTAGATACTTCCTTTTCGACTCATTTTTTTCCGTACCTATTATTTTAATATTAAGTGTGTCAATGTTGTGGTTTTGTTAGCAGTGTGGTTGGCGATCGCAGTTTGCCCATTTTTAGCTTGTATGTCATACATATGCTGTTTTACTCGGCTATTCAGCTGTTGCATCGTTTCACCGATATATACTTTGTCACAGTCATGAATATGCCCCGGAGAGGGGTGAAATATAGCCATTTTCACCGTAGTTGAATTTCTTTATCGTTACCCTTAATTGACCCAAACAAAAAACGTAGTTGATTTTGTTTCAAACTGCAATACCATCAAAACCCTGAACAAAAAGAATGACCTTTCTCCCGGGATTTTGCTGGGGCAATTGTCCAAGGTACATAGCTGTCCAAAAAAGGGAACCTAAACCTCATTAATCTTTTTAAATTTATCAATCTCGTTAAATTGAAGTAGTAGATTCGCTTTTTAGGGTTTCGTTTGTAAAACAAAAAAAAAGAAACCCTTATAGTTTCGTTCATGTGTGTGTCTGTCTGTCTGTCAGTCTGTACGGTTCCAATATCTTTTGAATAAAAAGAGATATAAACATGAAACTTTCCAATAATAAAGATCGTTTTGACGGGTACACAGGAAAAATATAGCGAACTCAAAATTATCAGCTGTTCAAATCCAAAATGGCGGATAACTCACGTCATGCGAATAAATATTTTTTAAATATTTTGAGTGGGGTATCAAATGAAAGGTATTGAAGAGTAGATTACAAAAATATATACCACTTAGGGAAAGTATTTAATTTTTGGCGCCATTTTGTGAAAAAACATCCAAATTTTGCGTGTCCCCCCCTAAAATCATATTTCCGCTCTTCCTAAAATATAGAAAAATATGCAAAATGTGCGGTCTGGTGGGCCATAGAAAAAATAAGATTAGCCATTTGATCTGATTTACTGGGAATCCAAGATGGCGGATAATTCATTTCACTCAAAAATAAATATTTTTTAAAAATGTTGAGTGGGGTATCAAATGAAAGGTATTGGAAAGTAGATTACAAAAATATAAAACATTTTTTTAATTTTTTTTTATTGTATTTATAAATCGAAATATACAGAAATATAAATGTTCCCCCACCAACTACCCTATAACAACTATTCTTAAAATGTTAAAATAATTCACGCTTGTACCCTATGGTGGGCCGATAAATATTTCCGGAAAAAAATTAATGTACCTTTTCGTTATTGTTATTACCGATAAAAAACGTTGTGACCCCCTGGGGGATTGAACCAGGAACCTCTTCCTCTGTAACACGTGAAAATTGTTTAATTTTCTGCACTTACTAGAAGTATAAAAAATATGCCAAGCGGTCTGCTGGACCATAGGAAAAATTAGAATAGCAATTTTAACTGGTTAACTGATAATCCAATATGGCAGATAATTCCCACCACAAAAAAAGAATATTTTTTTGGAAATTTTGTGTGGGGGTAACTAATCAATGGTATTAAAGAGTAGATTACAAAAA